>OZ026619.1:19642518-19872518 GCA_964020975.1 Hermodice carunculata | reverse complement strand
AGGCGAAGTTCGAAGATGGATGACCTTGACTTCATTTTAAAGGTCACAGAGCCACTTTACTGAATATGGTTTCATGCTTTCTGCATGATAACTTATACCTTGGAGCTAGAATTTTTATATTGGACAGCTTTATGGTTCTGTGTAAGGGCTAGATTGATGTTGAAGATGGGATGGATGACCTTGACCCAGTTTTCAGGGTCACAGAGAAATTGTAGAATTCCTGTGGTTTCCGCACAATAACTCAAGAAGTTTTTGAGCTAGGACTTTGATACTGTACAGGTGTATCATTCTAATCAAAAGCTAGGCGAAGTTCGAAGATGGGTGACCTTGACCTAATTTTCATGGTCACAGTGGTACCTGAGTTAAGTTTGGTTTCTGCACAATAACTGAAAAGGTTTTTAAGCTAGGACTTTTATATTGCACAGGATTATGGTCCATATTTGGGGCTAGGCAAAGTTCGAAGATGGATGACCTTGACCTCATTTTAAAGGTCACAGAGCCACTTTACTGAATATAGTTTGATGCTTCCTGTGGTTTCTGCATAATAACGCAAGAAGTTTTTAAGTTAGGACTGGGATACTTTACAGGTCTATAGTTCTTGCTAAGGGCTAGAAGAAGCTTAAAGTTTGGTGACCTTGATTTAATTTCCAAGGTCACGTTGGTACCTGAGTTAACTTTGGTTTCCACATGATAACTGAAGAGGTTTTTAAACTAGGACTTTTATATTCCACTGGATTATTGTCCGTATTCAGGTCTAGGTCAAGTTTGAAGATGGGTGACCTTGACCTAATTTCAAAGGTCACAGAGCCATTTGGTTGAATACTGTTTCTGCATGATAACTTGCATTTTAGAGGTAGCACTTTTATATTGCACAGCTTTATGGTTGCCTATGAGGGCTAGTTTGAGTTTGTAGATGCGTGACCTTGACCCAGTTTTGAGGGTCACACACAGACAGTAGACTTCCTTTTTTGTTTTTCGCACAATAACTGAAGAAGGTCAAGTGAAAATGAGTGACCGTGCCATAATTTCCAAGGTCATAAAGCCACTTTGCTGAATATGGTTTCTAAATAATGACTAATTTTTCAGCTATAACTTTTATATTGCCCAGGTTTTTAGTCGTTTTTTAAGGGCTAGGTTAAAGTATAAAGATTTGTGACATTGATGTATGATCAACCTTCACTAATTTTGTAAGTTCACGAGTGCCCCTTCTACCACTATCAATAGGGTAGCGAGGGCAAGGGTAGCGAGGGCAAGGGTAATGAGGGAGGGGGGCATCTATGTTTTAAAAACATATCTTGTTTTATCTTTTGATGATAATGAACATTGCTAAAGGTGTCCTCTTGGGAAACACGTTAAGAAAAAAGCTGGCTTTCTTCAGCTTCAATGACTTGGATAAAATCATTGTGTCATAGACTTCAATGTACTGTTTTTTTTTTTTTTTTTGTTTTTTTTTTTTTTTTGTTTTTTTTTTTTTTTTGGTAGGCACTATAGGCTTTGAATTTACTGGCCTTTTTTTTACCTCAGCCGACTTGTCAGTCAACTGTGCTTTTAAGAGGCTCAGTCATCTGGCTGGCATCTGTCACCGATTTACATTTTCAGCTCCTTCTCCAAAACCAGTTCTAGGATCCTCTTCAAACTTGATGGGGATCTATCTTGGTTGGGTATCTAACAAGTTTGTTCAAATGGTCATGCTCCAGGAATTTTGGAACTTGTTATGAATTTTTTTGTTCTCTTTTTTTTGGGGGGGGGGATCATAAAAAATTTCCTTCCCCGAAATCGCTCATACTATTGCTTTGATAGTTCACATTTTTGACTTCTTCTCTGAAACCATCATCCAGATTCAATTCAAATTTGGTGGCAATGTACAGTGGGTGGGCATCTCTACCAGCTTTGCTGAAATGGTCAGGCTCCAGTGATTTTTTATGGATTTTTTTATTGTATTTTGGGGTGGCAAATTTTCAAAAAAAAAGTCTTCTCTAAAACAGCTCACCCAATTGCTTTGGTATCACTTATGAACACTCCTAGGGACTCACAGTTCTAAATTTGTTCCCCAGGTGGTGCTGCAATTTTTTCCCTATTTCAAATGAATTTTTGTGTGTTGTTGCAATTTTTGACTTCTCCCAAGCCATCACTCAGATTAAGCTGAAATTGGGTGGATACGCTCCTTATTAATGGGTAAAACAAGCTTGTTCACTATGTGGCACTGCTGTGGATTCCTGATTTCTAACATTTTTTTTTTCAATTTGGGTACTTATCGGCAAATGCAGCTTTTCTATTGATTACTGTGTAAGTCAATTGGCATTCTAATGCTCAATATCATGTATTTTCTCCACCAGGTAGCAATGTTCTTTTTAAAGTTCTCTTTAAGGATTGTTCAGTTTCTAATGCTGTTGTAAAATTTATATTTTTAATGAAGTTTTCTTTAGACAAATCATAGAAATACATCTAAATGTCATATGTGTTTAGCTAAAGCCCAACACAGGTCTATATAGTTGCAACTTTGATTTTGTGAACAAACTTAGGTCAGCTGAGCACGGGCCCTCTTGTTTTTTGTAGGCACTACTGGCTTTCAATGTACTGTTTTTTGTCTTTTTTGTAGGCACTGCAGGCTTTCAATGTCAAGCTTTCTGGCTTCATCACATTCAGAGCATTTGCGGGCAAAGCAAGTTTAGATATTCCTGTGCCAGAGTCGTCCATTGTAGAATGGAATGCACCTGATGCTGTGGATGTTCTTCGTCGTATCAGCTGGAATAGACCCAAACACCCCGCTGCTATCACAGGTAGTGTATATGATTCTTTTTGTTGCATTCAACCTCAGAGCAATTTACTTCATATGGAAAAATATATATGTATTGTGTCTTTCTATTTGAAATGTGGTGATGACAATTTTCAAAGATGTGCTCAAAAACTTACAGTGATCAATTTATGCTGTATTGTCAAGTTCAAAGATCTGAAATGGATGATGATGTACATGGACTATTAAAAACAAAGTAAGCAGTTTAATCTGTTTGAAATGGGACATAGTGATAATCCTCAATAAGGGCTCAGGAGTGATTACATTTTTATGACCATGACGTAATCAGTATTTCTAGCAGAAGGTCCTTTAGAGTAGGAAAGTATCCCAAAATAGGAATGTAATGGGGGTCTTCACCATAAAAGTATGATATAGTGGATATTTTGATATGCATTTTGTCTTAAAATATCAACCAATGTGGAGTTGTCAGAGTGGGAAACATATCATCAAAGTTTTTAACATTATGATTTTTTTTTTTTAAATTGTCACAACCTGGTGGATAACCCTCTTCTTATTTTCAAGGTCACAGGGTAAATAGTAAATTTCATTTTGGACTGATAACTCAAGCAGTTTGGGAGCTTGGACTTTGGTCTGTTGATATTGCACATGATGATGGTCCCTAATAAGGCCATGTAGAGGTTGCACACAAGTGACGTTGACCTTATTGACAAGGCCATGGGGCTGCAGTGGTCAATTGTACTGTTCTCTTCATAACTTGAACTCTATATGTTAGGTAGGACTTGTATACTGCTCACGGCTGTGATCCAATGTAAAGATAGGTTGAGACTGCATGGAGGTGCATATTGGTGACCATGACCTTATTCTTGAGGACAAAGCCACTTTATTGAATTTTACCTTTCCTTGATAGCCAGAGAACTATTTACACCAGGACTTGATCACATTGGGTGATCAATGGAACCCTCACTTAAGAGCGTCATGGCTGAGCAGTTCTAATGTTGAACTAGTTATTGGTTTCTCTCACATTTTCTGGAACTGACGGTGACATGAGTTTGATATTATGCATATGATGTGGCATGTGTTCATTTAAGATGTCTATATACCACGTTTTTAGCATGGAGATGCAGCAAGGACAAACACTGGTGTATGTATCACCTTAGTGCTGAATATTTAAATGTCAATTCACCCAGTTTTTGCTGTGGGGATGTACAATGTAGCAGGGACCAATGCTTATGTGTATAAATTGCTAATGCTGTGGTCTTTGTGCTCAATAAATACATAAAGAATATTGTATTACAGAGACTGACCTTTAGTATCACAGAAACGTCCTTGGTCTAGCACTTTCAGGCAGTCCAGCTGCTTTCCCTGCTGCTATTTGGGCATGGTACCTTGGAATATATACAATACCAGAGAGTTTAACTCATTCAATGCCAGTCCCTGACTATTCCATATATTTACCAAGATTTGAGATAACAATTGCATATTTGAATTCTTCACGAAAAGAGCTTTCGTTCAAGTACCAACATGCCTATAGTCTTAAGTCAGTGGTTCTGGCAAGGGCAGCTGCAGCATGACTTGCCAGGCAGTGCCAGAACCACTGACCAAGGCCTGTGACCATGGTATGGAATGAGTTAAATAGGACCTGATTAGTACACATAGGTGATCTTAACCTGATTTCTTAGGTCATAGTCCCGCTTTGTGAATTTTAATACTCACATAATAACTCACGAACAGTTTGAACCAGACTGTACATTGAGGGTCTTCTTTGGGGCCAGTTTGAGAGTGCACTTGGGTAATATTAACATGCATTACCTATTTGAGATGGTACTTTGACATTACATGATAGTGGTCCTCTATGAGTTATGGGGTGGATGTTCTTCTGGATAGTAACCCAAACTATTTATGTGGCGACTGATATTGGACTTGATGGTTGTCTTCCATGGAGGCTCAGTTATGATTGCTTGCAAATGACCTTAACCTTGTTCCCAAGGTCACAAAGCAGCTTAGTGACTTTGAAGGAACCACCTACCTTCCCATTACTAATCCTGTAGAGGGAGGGGCATCATTTCAGATTGCTTTTGATTGCAGTAATATTTACACACAGAAAGATCATTTGTGCCAGCAGTTATCAATCTGTGTATGCAAGGTCAGCTGAGCAAAATACTTTTGCAATCCTCTTGTTTTGAATTGCATCCTTTTAATTTACAGATATAGGGCATGACAAGGTGATGTGCCCTCTAGATGATCTTCAATTTCGGACGGCAAGAGTTAAGATTCAAACAGCACCGGTCTCCCAGTGTCAGAGTGTACGCAGCCAGGCTGTGTCATCAGGTGCCCAGCAACCTTTGCCTGCCCACAGTCCAACCAGTAGTTCTCAGTCACAGTTAACTGCAGCTTTGGACTTGCCTTCTGCTGTTGATGAGCCAATTAGATTTCTTCCCCTGGATCCCCCACAAAGGTTTGGCAGCCAGCCAGCATTATCTCCCTCTGACGAGCCTGAAGCCCACATCAACAGAAAGTGGTCTCAGTCAAGTATACCTCGGCGCCGACACCGACCATCCCAGCCACTTGACCCTGTAGCTGGACACCAGACATCCCCACCACCCGACAGTAAATCAGAGCACCAGGCTTGCATACCACTTGACTGTGTATCTGGGCACCAGACACCCCCACCACCTGACTGTATATCTGGGCGCCAGGCATCCCCGCCATGGTGGTTGTCCCGTACCTCAGAGACCACTGAGGACAAGCAGAATTCACAAAACGCAAAGACAGAACAAGGGGAAAAAGAATTGCTGAGGAATGCACAAGGGTGGTGGAAGGCAGCGGTTAGGCTTGTTGGGCTTGGCAAACCTGCATCAAGGGAGGAGCTTGCCAAGGAAGACTTAGATGAGGTATGTATTTCAAAAGTCTGCCATTGAGATTTGTTTGAAAAGCTATATGTATTAGGGATGGTTCAACATTTTCATCATTTTTGAATTAGTACTTACAGTACGCAAGGGGGGAGGAGGTTAAATGGGTCTGTACACTTTCACAGGATATGGAAAATGATGGTCAATTTTTGGCCTGTTTTGTGCAATTTTGCTATGATTTGGGGGAGAAAATCATCATTTTTAAAGTACTAATTTGGGGGGAGGGAGGGGGGCATGAAATTTAGTACCCTAAGTACTAATTCAAAAATGATGATAATGTTGAACTCTCCCTTAGGAAACCTGATATACTGCTGCCTTCATATGGTATCTGCAACAACATAGGTCTACAGAGCATAGAATAATGTAAACAGACTGCTGGCCTGTAAAAATGTTTACAGACCCAAAAAATGCCAACCTTGTCATTTTAAGAAAGATTATGATGTTGGAAAATCTTTAAACAAATATTTTGAGCAGATTTCTTCATTTGGAATCTTTATTTTATGATTATGTGGAAAACCTTTTTAGGCACAAATATTGTGAGCAGATATAACAGAGTCATGATTTTCAGTGATAGTGGGAGAAAAGCATTACCTTCACAAATGTAACAAGTGGATTTTTTTGTTAGAACCTAATGGTTTTCAGTGATGGGGAAATGAGGAACCCAGCTTGCACCAAAGGTGTTGTTTCTGGCAGACTATTCATTTGCACAGAGACATACAAAACAATGATCAAGTAGAACCTGTGAAAAACTGCCATGGATACTGAGCTACATGCTCTGGGATGAATCAAATTGATGGTCATGCACTGTTGATTTTGTGTAATTAACTACAATAATACAAACATTGTACATTCAATATTGATATGAAAAGCTTCAAAGCCCAATAGCAGCGCATTTAGTCAGACGTCTCTACTTTTGGCATTGTCTGGCAAGTAAATTTTGTCACTTCAAGGGCAGCACAGGCATGTCTTGTGAACATGCTTAAAGGTTGTGTAAGTCTGAGCCCAAGTACTTCAGAGGGTATGGCAGGTGTAGATAACCTGTTTACTCTGTTCCCGTGTGTTTGCATATATGCTGTTTGATGTGATAACTATTGTCATTTTCCAGTTGGGGTCTCTTGGTTGCTTGACACTTCAGGTGCAAAATGAAAGTACAGTCTATAGTTTGTCAAGGTCATTTTACATGTAAGCCTTATTAGTTTAACTGTTTATTAGTGAAATAGATTGCATATAAAATACAGTTTATAGCATGTAAAATACAGTTCCTTGTTCCAAGTTTTAAACTGACATCACTAACATGAGGCTATGAGCCCATGATGCTCACAAGGGGGGGGGGGAGGGGGTACTATCTTACTGTGTGGTGAGTTGGATAAAGAGAAACCAGTTTAAAGCTGTATCATCATACTGCCGACTGTTAACATTTGCAGTTTTACCAGCTAACTGTTGTGACTTGTTTTATGGATCATTTTGATAATATCCTTTAACCCCTTAACCCAGGACAGCCCTACACGCCAAGGGAAAATGGGGGAAAAAAAACACATTTTTTTAAAATTCAGTAATACACTTTAATTTTAACTTCCTTGATACCAGGAATAATGTTTGTAAACATTTTGTGTATTTTCCAGACATTGTGGGCCTCCCCTAGTCATTGTATACAATGTTCAGTTTCTCAACTTTCTACATTCCTCATGCGTGGTTTTCTGACCTTATAACCTCTTCAGTATGGACAACAGATCATGTGACCAGTCATGCATAAAATCCACTCCAGCCGATAGTGATCTCTGATGAATGTCTCAATAACTATTGCATTGCATTGATAATGACAAGTTTGGATATGCATGTAGTTGTATTTAACAAACAGGTCTACTCAAGTTATAATATATGTAAATTTACCCATAATGACAAATTTGAACAACTGCAGAACTGCTGCTTATGTGTATATATTCACATTTTATTGTCAAGTGATCATCAGACACCCAGCTCGTAGGTTTATGTACAAATATATGCCACATATTTTGTTTTCGGCTCACCAAAGGGCTTGTACTAGTCAGCATAAAAATGCCGGAAAAATCTGGCAATAAGGCAGAAGAGTAAAATTTTATGCTAGTTAATTTTGGAGATTTTACATCAAGCTTGATTTTTTCATGAGTCAAACAGAATACATGTATGTATCAATGGCTGCTTATTAATTTTGGCATTTTTATATATTTCTTATGTTTTCTGTGTATTTGTACAGGTTAATGAACAAGAGGATGAAAATGAAGTTTTGGGTGCAACTGCAGCTCAGCCAGGTGCCCGAGGTGCGACTGCCAATCCAGAATCTCTCCTGGGGGCAACTGCCCCACAATCAACTACCCTGGGTGCAACTGCAGCTCATAAATCTGCCTCAGGTGCAACTACGGCATGGCCGTTTTCTCTTGGTGCAACTGCTAAGGATCTAGCAAGCACGAGTGCTACTGCCAAGGGTCAGGGTCCCCTCAGGTCCACTTCCACAGGAGCATCTTTAGGTGCCACTGCTTCCACCCAAACTCATCCTCAGGGTAATATTTTCAATGGTCAAACACTGAACTTTAACTTCAACTTCAATCCGCTTGGAGGCACTGGACCAAAGAAGCGAGGTGAATCACCTCGCAGGAATCGCTCCAGCAGGCGGCACAGTCCCCAGAGGAAACTCAAACCTTTTGGTTTCCTCTGATGACATTAGGTGCTTTGCTTTCGTATGACTGGCCATCCTGTGTGTTCTGATATGAAATGTTGTGGGATTCATCTGAAGACATCAAGTGCCCCAGAATTTATATGGTACTGGATGTTTTTGCATTCATCTAGTGACACTGGACATTATGGGATTAATCTGATGATACCATGTCCTAGGATTCATCCAACTCTGGTGTACTGGGTTCATTTAGTGACACTAGACTCTTTGGAAATCATGTGAGAAGACTGGATGCCCAGCAATTTATTTGAGGACATGGAGTGCCTGGCCTGAAATTGATCCCAGGACCATGAATGGCCAGATATTCATTGATATCTGTTGGCAAACAAGGTGGCTTATGTTTCTAAAGAAGTCAACGGATTATGTTGGATGTATCTGGGGACATTTAACCCTTTTCCCTACAAACCATCCCAAATCAGCAGACAGGTCAAATGTCTGCTTCAAAGTCTATGACAAATCTCAGTAGTAATGAAAAATAATGTGAATGAGAGTTGAAGATGAGATCTATCTAGATAATATGCCCCAGGGCAACAGCTTTCCTTGGTAAGAGATGGGAGCATTTAACCCACACAAAAAGGAAGGGGGGGGGGGGGGGGGTAAGCTGGCCCGGGCATTCTTAAAATTAAAATCAGCTTGTTTTGATTCCACAGTCCTGGTGCTTATAATGTGGATTTTCAAGAGAACCAGATTAAAAAGGATTTAGTTCTGCACATTTTATATGTATCAGTTTTGTTCATGTATTTCATGTTAAAAGAATGCTCCAAATTTCTTGTATATGTTGCAAAAATATCAGATTATTATGTACATCTTTTTCAGTGTTGTAAGTTTAAAATGTTTCACTGTATCAGGGCCAAAGCAACAGCTTGTCTATCTAAGGACATGCTATCCATCTGAGTACATTGTACCATATACCAAAGATTGTTATTCCGTGCATTTCTATCTGAGGCAAGTGCCATGGAGTCGCTTGTATCAGCCCAAAATATAACTGTATTTATCGAATATTGTTTCTCAACTGTCCATAATGGTCATATCCCAATAATATATGAGCCTTCTCATTTTTAGAGCAACGGAGCTTGTAGGATGGTTCATCAACCATTCACAATTACATTTTTAACTTCTCAAACATTTTAGTGGCCAGGTGCTTTAAAACTTGCTCGGGATGTACTTTGGATGGGTCTCTACCAAGTCAGTTCAAACAGTCATGCTTCAGTAATTTTGTGAGGTTTTATTTTTCATTTTTCAGGAAAATATTTACATAATGTTCCAAAACTACTGAGCTTTTAGCTTTGAAATTGCACTGGAACTGCTCTAAGTGCCACCAGACCTTAATTTGTTCAACAGACGATGCTGCAATTTTTTAGCTCAGCTGACTTGTTAGTCAACTGAGCTTATCTTATGGTTCGTCGTCCGTTGGTTGTCAACAATTTCAACTTCTCCAAAACCACCTCCCAGATTCACTTCAAACTTAATGGGGATGTGCCTTGGGTGGGTTTCTACCAAGTGTGTTCAAATGGTCAAGCTCCTTTGATTTTTGAATTTTTATTAATTTTTTTGTTTTGCTTTTTATCGGGGCAAATCTTAAAAATCTTCTCCAAAACCACTCACCCAATTGCTTTGATATCCCACAGGGACACTCCTGGGGACTGTTAATTCTTAATTTGTTCAGCAAGTAGCGCTGCAATTTTTTTATGACTTTTTGTGTGTTTTTTGCTATATTTGACTTCTTCTCCAGAACTATCACTCAGATTAAGCTGAAACTTGGAGGACATGTTCCTTGTGGAAGGGTCAAACAAAGTTGTTCAGTAGGTGGCACTGCTGTGGATTCTTGACTTTAAACAATTTTTTTTTTTCAATTCGGGTACTTATTGGTCAATGCAGCGTTCCTATTGATTACAATGTAAATCAATGAGCATTCTAATGCTAATTCACATTTTTGACTTCTTCTCCAACACCGTCATCCAGATTGCCTTCAAACTTGGTGGCAGTGTACCTTGGGTGGGGTTCTACCAGGTTTGTTCAAATGGTCACTCTCCAGTGTTCTTCTGTAAAGGTCACACTTACTTAGTGCATGGGTGACGTTGATCCCATCCCAAGCTCACTGAGCTGCAAGTGTGATGAATGTTTAGGTCAGCTGAGCGTGGGCTGTTCACACAGCCCTCTTGTTTGAATACACCACATTCATTCCATTTGTAACGTGACTTAACTCATTCCACCCTAATGACGCTTTTTCACACTAATATCTAGATGTCATCTGCTTATTGTATTTTACTGATTTAGGGATTATTTTTCAAACTGTTGGATGAAACTTGGATGAAGATCACCCCAAAATTATATGCCCATGGTCAACAGCTTTCCTTGGCGTGCTATAGCAGATTTTCAGATGGTAGGAAACATAGTAAGGTACTGGTGTTTTGTGTTTGAATCTGAATTTTGAGCTTAAGATCCACATGGATCTCAGATTATAAAGCCTTAACCCTTGCTCTTTGTGATTGAAAGTCATTGTTAGACATTAGATATTTTAGCCACTTGTGTGTATTGCTGTGAGATTGCAAATATCAGCTCAGTTTACAGCTGCACAAATGCTATAGGTCTTCTATCAGGGTGGAATGAGTTAACAGAAGCACACTTCCAACTTTTCCTTTTGTGGAGTCCACATATAATGTCAAATTTTTTACCCTTATATTTTCTTTCTTCTTTTTTTTTTTTTTTTTATTAAATAGTGGCCTCTGTTCACAAGACAGACCATATTTATGGTAGTTTTAGCTTCCAAGTCTTATCTGGCCTGAAAATGCTATCATTGCTTCAAATTGAGAAGAATCTAAGTTGCACAGTGTTGCAATCGCTGAGTTTGAGCGAGGAATTGTTTGCATTGGCACAGCATGCTGTTATTGCTTTTTTTTTTTTTTTGTCATTTTTTAACTCTAAACTGTTGGCTGGATTGTCTTCAAAGTTGTTGAAAATGTAGACAATGAGGGAACTCTTTGGAACCAAGAAGGGTAGAGAGAGACTACCTTCCTTGATGGAACAAATGTGAGACTGCACTTGGTTGACCTTGACATAAATCCCAAAGCTACAGGTCTCATTAATGCTTGTCTACTTAACCAGGTTAAAAGCACTGCTTTTTACTTCCTGATAATTAAAAATTTGAAGAAAAAAAATGTGTAACAAGCAGCAAGATTACACCACATGTAAACACAGTTAGTACAGGGTACCTGTGTTAACATCGGTGCAGTTTCTCCAAAACTATTGACCTGGTCCTTTTCAAACTTGATGGGGATTATCTTCATGGGTCTGTACCAATTTTGTTCCAATACATGTGACTCATGCTTTAGTGATTTGAAAAAGAAAAAAAACTCTTTGTGCACGTTTTTGGAGGGGCAATATTAACCCTTTCTGTGCCAAATTTTGAACCGAGTCAACAGCTGTTCTCGACATGCATTGGGCCAATGTGCACCAAAAAAAGCTGTTGACCTGGGGTATTCTCTCTGGAACTATAGGTGTACTAGTACTTGAATGAAAGCCAGTTAGGTCCTTTTCCGAGGAATACAAATCTTGGATCCTAATTATAATTCAGACTTATCCAACTTAAGTAGATCGACTTTTGATTTGATTGGCACTGAAAGAGTTAAAATGTGTCCTCTCAAAGACCAGCAGCAAAGATGACAGAGCCACTAAAGTGAGTTTTACTGATTACTTGAGAATTATGTGAGCTGTCTTATAAAACTGTGGGTTATGTTGATGTAAATCCCAAGCTCACCGGGCCACTTAAGTGAACTTTACTGCTCTGGAACTGCCTGAGCCAGAGCATTGACAGCCCAGATAACTATGGTACTTTGTAAGGGCTGTGTTGTGACTGAAATTTGGGAACCATTACTTGGTTTTTTGAGGTCATATGGCAACTATTGATTTCATACGTGGATTTTAAGTCAGGAATTGAATATTTGAGCTTGGACTGTAGAAGCACAGTCCAGATTGTATACAAGTAATGTTGACCTTGTTCAAAAAGTCATTGGACAATTTTAATGAATCACATATCTAGCAGGTCAGTACATATCCTGCTGGACAGATTGCTCCTTATCAAAATGTAAGCTGAAACTTTTCGAGGTCGAGATCATTTTACTAAACACATTAGTGGAAAATTATTGTTTATGTTGGGAATTACCAGTCTGTGCATGTAAGGTCAACTGAGCATAGGATGGACACAGTCCTCTTGTTATTTGAAAATTGGGTGGAGGACCTTCAGTTAATGGGTTTGTTTGTATGATAGCTCAAATGTGCCCCAGGCTGGTAAATGACTATTTTTTACTGTGGTATTTCAAAAATTCCTAGACAGATTTTGCTTAAATTTTGGCACAACATACTTAATATGGGGAAGATGAAGTGACTAGATATTCGTCTCAGGGACCTAGTTATCAGGTGCTAATTCCTATTAACCCCCTCCCCCTTAAATTAAGAGAGTCACTATCTTTCCTTGGGATAGATTAGTCACTAAGTGCCCACCCCATGCAAAGGAAAGTTGTTGACCTCAGTCATGTCATCTTGATAGGTCTCATCTACAAGTGTTAGTCAAATTGCTTTTCATTACTGTTGAAAATGCTGAAGGAGACAACACTTGACCACCAGCCAGTTTTTTCAGTTTGGGGGGGGGGGGGGGGGGGGGGCTCAAGTCACTGCCATACACATACAACAACTATCCTTGAGACACTTCCATTTCCAAGATATCTCAAAATTACTGTGGCAGATTTTCCTTTCATCTGGCATTAGGGTACCTTATAAGGCAAAGATCAGCTGATTAGATTTCTAGGTCACTTTGACCTATTTACACGTATCAGGGATGAGAATTTTCCTCCTTTGAGAGGAATTCCTCTTTTGCCAAAAATATAAATGGTTAACACACTCCTGGTCAGAGTATGACTGGGTGAACAGCTTTTCTTGACACAGGTTGGGTGCATAGTGCTCGTCCCATGCCAAGGAAAGCTGGTGACCTAGGGTATGACATCACAAATGGGCTAACATGTATACAAATCTTAGCAAAAATGTTTTTCAGAAATTAGAAATTGAAGTAATAATGTTAAGGCTGACGATAATTTACATCTGCACAATTTGAGTGGGAAAGTGACAAGTGTTAATATGGGTACCATAGGCACTGATCAATTTGGAACTCTGAACCTTTAAAATTTTGCTAGTACGCGTCTACTTGATGAAGATTTGCAGAGTAGCGTGGCATGGTGAACATGGATATACATGTACATTGTATAGTGAATGTGAACCATGCATGCGTTGAGCTTGTGCGCTACAGGCACTCAAAGTGTGCCCAGTGTGGGATGTTACTTTCTATCATTAAGTGGCAATATGAAGTGTGATTATCCATGCATTCTGCTGCCAAATGTCAAATTGGTAACACTGAATTCGCAGACGTCTGCATTATTGTCTGACCAAGCTTCACAGTGTAGTAATTTTTTGTGCTGTGGAATCTGATTGGCTTCCTCCATGGAAACCACAGCAAAAGTGAATGCTGTATTTGATTGGTTGCACACAACTGCTATACTGCCAGGTGTGGCCACTCTGTGGTTAAAGGTTTTACCATGTTCTGACGTGGGCTTGGTAGGAGGTGATGTTGTGTACAAGTCCTCTTACATTTATCTGGAATCTTTCTTCCTGTGGGTAAATTTTATGTTCTGATGTGTCCAGGAATAAACTTGTATCTATAACCAGACAATGAAGGCAGTTTGTATGCCATATGTTGTATCTAATCATGGAGGAATTACATAGGTCCTTGATCTAATCTTTAGGAAGTAAATGTATCTTACTGTATATTGTGAGTCATGCAAAAATATGTCTTTTCAATTTCGCAAAATAATAATGTGTGACATTTTCAGCATTTGAAAGACAAATAGACCCAGTATGTCTAATGTTCAAGTCAGGAGAAATACTGCATGTGACATTTCCTTATTGTCAGCTTTGTACTGTGTTTAAGCTAATTGACCAGACTACCATCAAACATTCCAATACAAGTCGTTGCTTTTTCTGCCTAACTTTGATGCCCAAATGATAGATACCTGCAATACAGGAGCGGTAAGGACAACTTGATTTGCCCAATACGAACAGGGAAATCAACCAAGGTGATATGCCAAGGCAGCTAGCCATGCACAAACAGGATGTGAGTAACAGGAAGTGACTTTTCCCAAATTCATTTAATAAACTGTCCTCAGTAACCAGTACTAAACTCCCCCTTTTTAGCAAATTTCTGGATTACTTTAATGAAAATTTCTACACACTAATAACAAATGCCAGAAACTTTTACCAAGATAAAATCTTTTCTAAAACATATTTCTTGATTGTTTTTAGCATTGCCACTGTTATTTTGTATGATAAGTCTTGACATATCTCCGATGAACTGTGATCTAATATGGGGTCAATGTGTGACTGAGCATGCCCACCTGAGATGGTGATTTTACTTTGTGAGACATGCTTATCAAACTGGAGATATAATGTAGGTGCCGTATGGTATGTGGGGACATTTATTTGCATAATTTTATCCAACAGAGATGCCACAGACTTGTACAGAAATCTGAACAAAATTCCTGAAAGCCATGTACTCACTACCCTCTGTTTTTCATCAAATTTGAGCTGTTGCCACAAAATTGAGATGATTGCTTTTCAGTCAAAGAAAAGGCAAAATACCTGAATTTGGGTAAAATTCCAGTGTTTCCGTTAGGATTTTTTTTCAGGGGGTCACAAGAAGGGAAATTCAGAGAAGACTAGATTTTTACTAATTTTACATGTAAATAAGCAAGACTTGTGACCCTTTAGAATTTTCCCAAAGGGTATTTGAGGTTTTGAAAGGGTAATATACCCCAATTGGGGGGGGGGGGGGGGGGGACAGAAACACAGAGTCCTGAAAAGTGGCATCTTTGTCTAAAACTATGACAAAAGTTTGTAGAATTACAGTTACATGATTTGCATAGCACTACTTCCAAGACTTTGTGTTTGGGTAACCTCACATGTAGTTTGCAGTAAGTAAACAACATGTAACTGTTCATATCCAATGATATATACATAAGAGTGTGCTTGCATTGTACAATTATGCCTCATAATCAGATTTAAGCTTTAAAGTTCACATGAATTGATAGCAGATGTACACAAATGTAAACTGTCTTTATTATGGAAATGACTTTTCACTGCTGAGTTGGACAAGTGTTTTTTTTCTTTTTAAATTCTGTGATACTGGAACAGTGTATCCAAAGGAACAGATTACGTAGGAGTTTGCGGGACACACATTGGAAAAACAAATATTCAGAGCATTTGTTGAGTGTGTAGAAGCATGTAGCAAGTGTGGTGTATTGTGAGCTATGCGTAAGCAATGTGTGACATTACGTAGGTTCAGAAATATACAGATTTTTATTGTAGTACATCAATGTGGGCAGCTGTAGATGGGTCACATGTGGAGGTGTTGATGGTTATGTGTGTAAAAATGGGGCTTGTCTATTCTTTTGGAGCTCCTGTCCTCACACCAAGTATTTTAAATTACATACACTGGGCCAGGCCCTTTCTTAAATTACATGTCTATTGAGACTGTAAAGCTTCCCTCAGGACCAGTCAGCAACATATCCTCAGTGCCATTTACTTGTTTATAGTAGTGAAAAAAATGTAGGCTGAAGAAGTAAATGGTCACCCAGCTGGGCAGCATATATGGAAGGTTTAGATACTTACTTGACCAGTAAAGGTCACATCAAAGTTACAAACAGCGATGGTTCAGGCTGGGCCTTGTCATGAACAATTCATAACACATATGAGCTGCTGATAACTTTACGAAATGTATCGCAAGTGACCTGTTAGGGCAGCTGCAAGTTTCATATTGCAAGGTCTCTTGTGCAGGCCAAGTATGAACAGTTCCAACAGTGTGTCACGGTTGGGTATTTGGAATGGAAGAGATTGTGTGTTACCTTTCTTCCGAAGGCTACATGGAGGTTTTGTGTGCATGACCATGTAACATAACATATAATACACATGTATTTACTACTTATGAGGTAGTTAGCTGTGGGGCTGCAAGGGACTACAATCAAATCCCCATCAACAGGCCTGTATCTCACTTTAATGTTAGTTTTCCCCACCAGATGTCCCTTCCATAACAATTCAACATATCATTCATTTGTTCGTATTTATTTCCTAGTAACCTGAGGTTACTGGGAGCAAAGTATTTGTTGTGTTCGTACACATTTTCACAATTGAACTGGTCCAGGGGTGGCAAATTGTAAAATGACAGCTGCCTCCCAAAGCTGGAAATATGAAGCCAAACTTTTTATACACATGGATATGTATTGAGAAAGAATGTGGCCAATGCAAATCAATATGTATTAATCCCTTGTGTTTTAGCTCTATGAAGAATATTTCTACTTAAAAAAATGCCATGTCATGCTTTTTTTTTGCAAGTGTTGAGCTGGTGAAAATTGACTCATAATAAACTTTTATGTTTATGTACATTGACTAGTTTTGCTTCTTGTTTGTTTGCTTTTTTTTTCAGTTTGACCCAAGCTGCACTGATGCTGCAGTAGAAGTATCAATGCTCCAATCTTACTGCCTTCATGCTGCCAAGGCAGTGTGATAATACTGCAACAATGCCTCCAAACAGCATAGGTGCAGCATGATTCTGCCTTGATACTTTTGACCATGTTGCACAATGCTCCAAACCAACGATAAAGCAAAACAGCGTGGCGTTGTATCGATCCTTCTACACCAGCATTGGTTCAGGATACATATACTGCTTCAATGCTGCAGTGGAAGTATCAATGCAGCATTGTACTGCATTCATGCTGCCTTAATGCTCACATTGCAGTCACTGACATTGGACACATATTCTAAGAATAGCCCAGCCTCATTCTGGATATTCTACATCTAAGCACTTGTAAATATGGCAGGAAGGTCCAACACTTCAAATTGCATGTAGTCCCTCAAGGACTGAACTATGACAGTAACGTATGTTGAATGGCTGCACCATTGTCCAATTGTTGTGTGGCTTTGTTCAGCCCTCTGAAAAGTATGGGTAAGTCACTTTCTATTTGATATAGGGATGTTTTTTTGTTTTGTTTTGTTTTTTTTTTGTATTTCTTTAGTAACATATAGATCTTGATTTGTCCACTTCAGGACCCACAGGCACATTGTACACATAATATAACAATACAAACTAGAGACGAGTTTTTCGCTGTGCGAAAACAAATATGCATCCACCACGCATGACAGAGTGTTCCCTATTTATGTTCAATAGTAACCATGGTCTTGCAATCAACCGTAACCAAGATATATAAGGAAAATAAAATTTTGACCTCAGTTTGACCTTTCAAGGTCACTCGAGGTCAAATTTAACAACACCATAAGAAATCACATAGGTGATTTCCTATTAATGTTCAATAGTAACCATGGGCCTATGATCAACCATAAGCAAGAGATATACGGTAAAACACAATTTTGCCTGATTTTGCTGAGTCAGCAAAAAACGAAAAACCTAAATAAAAAAATCCAAAAATCAATGGATTTTGACAAACAGTAAATCAGAAGAATTCCCCAGACCTGTAGAATATTAGTACCAAAATAGAACATAATTCGTAAATATGCCTTAGAGTTATAGTAGAAATAAGAAATCCGCCGCCGCCGGCTCTCGAATTCTACTGAACACTATATGCATCCCCCAGTGGGGGATGCATAATTATAATAAAAGTGAGAGGTGTTATTATTCTCCAAACATTCACTGATATTCTTTGAGAATTTCCATACACAGGAAAATAAATATTCCCAGTTCAGCTCCGTTCCTAGCATTCATCAAAGAATATAACTTTTCCATTGTAGGATACATAATATACTACCCACATAAATATAGGAGTCTAAAGATTGTACTGTCTACAACCTGTGACAAAATGCTCTACATTTTCAATCACTGTAAAACTCCCCTAAATAACATTTACACAATTTTGTATCACTGACAAACCCTCCTTTAAACAACATTAACACAACCAACTACATCCAAGTTCTCTCTTCGTCCTGTTTCCACTCTAAGGGAGCATCTAAACTTGGATAATTTTGTGTCTCTGTAAGTTAACAAACTAAATATTTTTCTCTCACCATCAAAGATTTGAAACCAGAATACGTATGTAACATCTACTTCATTAATACTGGTCACCATTCTTGTATTTTGGTGTCCATTATTCTCCTTTTAAAACTAATACTACAGAGCTCTTCATCACCCACATCCTGCATAATCCATACATGTCCAAAACCACTGGTACAAATAACCATTCTTGGGCTGCCCAATTTACTTTTCTTGCTTGATCTAAATTATGCAACATACAACAGCAACTTTTTGGATATCGTGTATCTGTCATCTTGACCAAACTTGAACACATTTAACCATATAAGTTACATACAATGGTAATTGTCCTCACTTCCCTAACATTTAGAGTCTGCAGGGTTCTTGTAAAATAAATTTACTCAACTTTCTTTGTACCATTCCTACTTTATCATAAAGCTTAAAACTACAGATCTCAGCTGCACAGGTTAAAATTGAGAAAACTATTTTATAAAAAAAAAATAAAAAGCTAACTCTTTGGGCAGTCCACCAAAGCTACAGTTTAATTAAACTAATTGACTGAGTTTGTTCTGTCATTGTGTCCAATGCTTTTGTCCATTTTAATCTGGAGGATAACCAATCCCAGATGCTTGTAACAAGGTACTACTTGCAACATTTCATCATTAAAACAAGAAACCCATGGGCCTAATGCTCTGTTGGCACTGTGGCTATATTGCACCTGTTTATTTCAAGTCTGAACATATACAGCTTACATAAATTTAGTGTATAAAATATCCACCAGATGGCACTTCCCTTCATATGTAATCATAGCTTATTTGTGAAATTCCTGTGATGGCTATTGTTGCATGTACCAAGACAACAATGAGTGAGCTCTTAATCTTATGTCCTCAGTGACCTTGGGACAAAAGATCAAGGTCACCCAGATTATGTAATACAAGAGGCCCATAGGCCTCAGTGGTGGGGGGCTGACATTGCCATTGAAGTCCAAGCTACACCCTGCCATTACAAAATCACCTCTTCCAACTTAACAGGCATTGTGACCTCACAAAAATACGTCAAGATCACTGATATTATGTCAAATTCTAGACTTGGACATGGTCTATATATCCTAAAAGTTTGGCAAGTCTAATCTAATTACTTTTCAAGATATGGAATTTTATATCTTAAAGCATATTTTGGCTCATAATTTCCGTCAAATTATAGGTGGTGCCACTGGTATTATTAGCACTTAGACATTGACTCCTCCATAATTCCACCAAATTTGGTGAAGATCTGCCACAAATTAAAATGCTAGAGTGTTCACAAGATTTTCATAAATTGACCCCTATAGTGCATAATATTGTAGGTGGTGCCACTAACATCAAAAGGAACCTACATTTTTATACTCCCTATAAGTCCGGAAATTAATATTGGGCTTACTTGAAAATTGTGGACAGTATTGTGGTCTCAAGATTTTCACATTTTGACCTGTATATTACATAATACTACAGGTAGCGCCACCAACATTCATATCGACAAATGTTTTTACACACTTTATAACTCCTAAAGGTTATATGGGCCTATCTCAAAAATTGTGGGGTGCACAGCATTTATGAGATGACCCTTATACTTAAACTGGCATTTGACCTTGACCTTCAACTCGGATAAAAAAATTGTTACCTTATGTGCCCCACATCCAGCTTTCCGTATATAGTCTGTTTGTTCAAATCAGGTTATAACTTTTTGAGCTATTGACGAAAAACAATAAACTTGGACAAGCAACACACTCCATAATTACTGCGTTACAGTGACCCAAAAGGTAGGTAACCAAGTAAAGTTTCATGTATTATGTAATCAAGTGCAATTTTGATCTGGAGGCTTAATTCTCTCTATCATTGATGTCCAAGCTACACCCTGCCCTAAAAAAAAAATCACCTTTTCAAATTTACAGGCATGGTGACTCACAAAAAAAGGTCAAGGTCACTGATATCACACAACATTCTACCTTTGGCCATGGTCTATACATGTATATCCTATAAATTTGGCAAGTCTAATCCAATTACTTTTCCAGATGTGGCAGTGTTGTCTGTAGTTTAAAATAGAATGGAGATTTGCCCTGCCCATTTCCTTTGCTCCCTGCCCTTTCCTCCTCCATTTTCCAATATTTTTGGCAATTACCTTCATTTTATTATAAAAATGTAATATGACTTAGACAAATGAAAAAAAAAAATAACTTATCAATCTGTCTATCCACCATAACTATAAGATGCAAATTCAGAACTATTTCCATAAAGACGACACAACTGTCTGTTTTGTGGACTGCTCCTTTTGGGTGCCCTTTTATCATTGTCATTGTGTGCTGAAAAGTGTCCTTTTAGATGGAAGGTGCTCTGCCTTCTTGAAAAGCTGGAGACAACACTGTGTGGAATTTTGTATCTTAAAACACATCTTGGCTCATATAATTTCCATCAAACTATTGGTGGCACCACCAGCATCATTAGCAACTTTGACTTGGACCTCGTCACAATCCCACCAAATTTCGTGATGATCTACCAAAAATTAAAGATACTAGAGTGCTCGCAACATTTTCATGTTTTGACCCCTATATTGCATAATATTGCAGGTGGCACCACCAACATCAAAAGGGACCTAGATTTTCATACACCCTATACTGTATTCTTTCTAATAGTAGCACGCTGTACTAATGCAAAGATTTCCTGCAGCAGACATGGTTTTCGCGGAGTTGCGTGATAAGATATGTCTTAATTCACAATACTACAAGCAATTACACTAATATAGCATAAGATTACAACAATGAACCCTCTTCTTTCATCAGAAGCAGCTAATTTTTAAAAATATTGAAAAATGCTGATTTTTTTTCCATAAAAACCCCTAAGATTCAAAATTAGGGGGTCCACTTCTATAAGGGCATGTGCTAAAATTGGAATGAATACGCTAAGTCATGAAAGTTATATATATTGGGCTAACATGAAAACTCCAGACTGTATCATGCTAATGAGCAAAAGTTTATGGCCCAATGGATGCACAGACGTAAGCAGTCACATAAGCTCTGAGATCTTGCGTCAGCAGAGCTAAAAAGTGATAAGGTCAGGTCACGTCTTGACTTATATGTTGACTTGAATGATAATTATTAATGCCTCTTGCTTTTCTTTTTTTGATCAATGCACACATATAATGGATGTTTGGTTCATTTGAGATTCACAAACAAAGTCCATTAAGTCTTGTATGGTGTTGGAGAGCAATACAATGGCAATAAACTTGCATTATATACATATACCCTATTCATCCTAATACAGTGAAACCTGTTTTGAGAGACCACCCCTACAGCAGGCCAAATAGTGGTCATATAAGGCAGGTGGTCTCTCAATGGAGGTGCATTAACATGGGAGAGATAGCAAAAGGGACTTTGGAAATATGGTCTTAAAAGGCAGGTGGTCTTTCATTACAGTGGTCTCTCAAAATAGGTTTGACTGTAGTAGCACGCCGTGCCAATGCAAAGATTTGCCAGATCTTGCAGTGTTTTCGCGGGACTATGGAATAAGTACTTTTCTTGATTGAAGGTTTGGAAGGCTGTACAGTTCATTTAGGTGTTAAATAAACATTGATATACTGCTGTGGCATTTAATTTTTCATTTGGAAGTATCATCTTTGCTAAATTACAGGGAAAATCTTGATTTTGAATCTAGACCACTTGGATTGAACGCGAGGGGCATGCTTCTATTAGGGCATGAGTTACTATTAGGATGAATACGGTATTTCATTTTTTTTTTTTTAATTGGGACCTTCAAATGAGGGTTAAGTGGATCAATTTTACTTTCAGGAAGAAAAGAATGGCTCGGTGCAAATTTGGCTACATTTCTTCAGTTAAGCCTCAAAACATGAGGAACAAAACTTCTTTCATTTTAATCATGATGCTGTTAGGCTATTGCTGGCAATATGAAAGATGCACAGGAGTTAACTCTTTCAGTGCCACATTTTGGACTGAGTTAAAAGCTTTCCACAAAATTCTTTGGGTTCCTTCACCTGGTCTATTAAATAGTTTGTAACTACATGCATGCTGGTACTTAAATGAAAGGTCTTTTTACAAGGAGCATGAATCTAGCACCCTTATTATATTTCAGAGCATTTCTCTTTTAGTAGTTTGACTTGAGTTGCACCTGGCACTGAAAGAATTAAGTCATTTTGAATGAACCATGAAAGTGTCAAAACTTTTTGTGGTAAATGCCCCTCACATTTTCTCTCTTTTTTTCAAATGACAAATGTTTTCTGGCAACAGATCAGATTCTCTTTCACTCCTTCACATGTCACGAGTGTACTGTAAGACTTGCTCAATTAAGTGTTTTAGCAGAATAACAAAACTGAACTGGAAAACTGTAAGACAGGAGTAAAAATATTTTGTCAAATGCTTGCTGTGGCTACTTTCTTGGCCCAGACTGCTATGAATTTATGTCCACCACAGTCTTCATCTTCGTACCCACTTATACAGACAGGGATAAATTTCTTCTGTGCCTGAATCAGAAAATCATTGAGGAGTAAATACTTGGACATGTTATCTTCAGATGTATAGATGTAGGGCCCAGGGTTGGACCATATGGCACTGAACCTTACAGTTCCACAGTCTTCATAGGGTTTCACATATGACAACATGTGACCATAGCGGGCTTGTCGGGCAAACTCTGCATGGTACTTCTCTGAGGTGAGCCCACACTTAGCCCAGCATCCACCCACAGTCTGGGCCTCATAGAGAGCCAGAACGCAGGGCTTACCCTGTGACACCTGGACACACTGTTTGGTCAGAGTTAACCCCTCCAATGAAAGTCCATGTATCATTTTCTCATGCTCCTCTAAGCTCATACCTGAGCAAAGTCGCCACTCTGAATTGGTGGAGTTGTCTTGCAGTATAACAGTGTACTTCAAGCAATCCTCAAGGAAGTAGCAATCAACATGCAATGGTTTTTGTCCCTGACATTTTGCCTTCGCAATGCACTCCGTCAAATTGTCTTCTGATAAATCTGTAAATAGAACAGTTGAGTGCACCTCAGTGGTCCAAATAACATTTAAATATGTGTGGCCATCAATGTTGTATCCACTGAGCCATATTACCTGGTATCCTCTGTTTGATAACGTATTGTTGGCTACATGGAAGTCTTCATGAGGTAGTTTTATTTTGAATGCGTATTTTTTGTCTAAAGTCACAGCATCAGCAGGTGGCACTTCAGCTGCCTTGATGCACGACCAGAAGGGGATGCGATTGATTGCATACAGAATAAGATTGCTATAGTCAGAGTCTGGCGGCCAGTAGTTGACTAGGAATGCATAAGTAAATCCATGCCTGCTGCGGCACAGAGTGGAGGTGGCGCCATCTATGGTGCCACTGTGTTCCCATGCCTTCCTGTACCAGGACACATCAAGGCCTAAGCCGTACCATGTGCTGCCTTTACTGTAGGATGGTCGCTCTAGCATCAGTTTGAAGGTCTCTGGTTTCAGCAGCTGTACAGTGCCTGTACCATCTAGAGCATTAAAGAAATGGACTAAATCTGTTGCAGATGCTACCCAGCCACCATCCGCATCACCTGTTTCCATGGCAAAACCTCCATAGGCACCAGCGGTCTTGCCCTCATTGGGGTACACCGAGTCCACAGACTGAAACTGAGGGCAGGCAAAGTACTCCACCTGTGGGATACAAAACACACTTAAGGCACTACATTACTTCACTTGTTAGTAATTTCTGGTGAAAATAAGTAAATATGAAGAGTCCATATATCAAGTACATAGCAGGTTTACAATTTGCTCTGATCTTGGCAGCTTTAGTTGGAGGGCTTTGGTTGTATAGTTTGTTCACTTAAGTCAAACTTTATCAATGAAACACCTCATTATTGTTAATGTTACCAAATTATGGGCACTTTGTCTTTATCCCCTTCTTGTCCACACAACATGTAAACTATTGACACAAAAATATCCACAGTTTACTCCATGATATCCAGCACCTACAGCTTACAAGAGAGGTTCTGACCAGAACCAAACGAAGGTAACTTTCTTACATTGCCAGAAAATGAAAAAGGGACTTAGAAGGAGGCCTAGAATTCTCCAATTTTAGCTTCCTAATGCATTCAAACACTTATACTGCATGTTTGCTTAGTCATTATTTGTGAGCAAGCCAAACTTGACCATTTGTGGGAATATATCACTGGAAATTGTTACAAGCCATGATTGGTCAAGACGAGTCACCTGACACATCCAATTGGTCTGAACAGGGACGTGCTATAGATGGACTGCCAACGGGAGCGCTAATCCCTTTAGTGGTCAACTGGGCGCGACGACTACAAAGCGTGTTCAGTAGCGCCGCTCAAGTTAATCCCCCCATGCTCAGTCCGATTGTTGTTCCATCTATGTTTCCGCGTTCGGTTGTATAGGGTTACTTACATCGGGTGTGCTATGGTACCAAGTTCAAAAACGGAGAGTTTTATGCGTGCGCAACCAGTCTCATCGTTTGAATCAGAACCGTGCGAGTCCATCGATGTGTTTTTCGTTGAAATCGGCCGATAAAAGGGCTAGTTTTTGCATTTTTTCTGTCCAAAATGATGCAAAGTTAGACAACTTGCATGCATAATGACTCCTTACGCCGTAATCAGCAATAAAAAATGTAGTTTTAGATGGATAGTGTATGCCGGTAGGATTATGATGGTGGTTTGATTTCTTGTAGCTGAGTCCGGCGTAACGCTAAATTTTGACTTTAAAATGTGGAAAACGGTGAGAAATTATGCACATTTCAGTCGGTGATGTGATTATTCTCGCCTTTCATCGCGTGACCTGGCCCACGAGACTGCCAGCGGCCAGCACGGACCGTGGAGTTGTGTTTGTTCAGCACTGAAGGTGCTCGCTCAAACACCCGATCACTTGAGCAGCGGCAACATAGATGGTACAAAGGGGGCCCCGCCATTGGTAGTCCATCTATAGCAGGTCCCTGGTCTGAACATATAATTTTTTTTTTTTCAGGTCATTAAATTCTAGGTCAGATGAGCACAGGGTCGTGACAGTCTTTTCGTTATAAATCAGAACAACCTCTTACCTCATCTGGGTCACAGTCAACCTTCCTTGTGCGACCAAGGAAGACACGTGTAATGCCTATGGACTTGAGCAGTTGGCCCACATACTCTCCATAGGACATTCCTGAGGCGTGCTCTACCACACGGCCCAGTACTACATATCCCAGGTTGGAGTAAACATACTTCGTCCCTAAAAATAAAATGATGAAAGTTTACCCTTTTGTATGTCCATTCTGAACAAACATTCTGACATGGTGATGCAAACAAGAGGACTGTGACAGTCCTATGCACAGCTGACCTACCGACACAAAAGCTAATACATGTGTGTCAAATTTGCTGCTATCCCCATAATTAGTACAGAACAGTATCAATGCTAGCCGGTAAATCAAGTCAGGTACATTCCCAATAACTTTCATGAGAATCCAAGGTGCAGTTTGGGAAAAGCCCAAAAAGTTAAAATGAACAAAAGTTGTTGAACTTTTTTTTAAAAAAGAATCACAGTACTATCTATTGAAAAGATTAAGGTCTGGGGGTCCCCAGAAGTGTCCCAATAACATTCAAAACAATTGGACATGCAGTATAAGAGCAGATTTTGGCAAAAACATTGAACAAAAAAAAAAATCATAACAAATCTAAAAATCACTAGAGCATGACTTTTTAAACAAACTTGGTACGAACCCACCCAAGGTACATCCCCCACCAAGTTTGAAATGAATGTGGCTGAAAGTTTTTGGGAAGTTCCAAATCTGAATAACCAATGCAATCCCATAGACTTACATGGTAATCAATAGCTGGTATATGCATGCATCAACCAACAAGTTCCCAAACTGAAAAATTCATTGAAAATTCAGGGATCTGGAGTATCACCGCCTTGTGAACACATTGAAAATACATTTCCACCAAGTTTCAGAACAATCTGAGTGACACTTCTGGAGAAGTCAAAAATAGCAAAAACATACAAAAAATCATTAAAAAAAAAAAAGTAAACAAGAGGCCTATGGGCCTAATGCTCTGCTCGCACTGTGGCTACACCTGCATCTTCATTTCAAAGTTGCAAGTCCTCAAGTGGTTCTGAACGTATAAAGCTTATGTGATTTTAGTGTCTCATTTGTCCACCACATGACACTTCACTCCACAAATATAATCATAGCTCATTTGTGCAATTCCTGTGATGGATATTGTTGCATGTGCCAAGACAACAATTCTGAACTTTATGTCCTCAGTGACCTTGGGACAGAAGATCAAGGTCACCCAGATTATGTAATACAAGAGGCCTATGGGCCTCAGTGTGGTGCTGACATTGACATTGATGTGCAAGCTACACCCTGTCATTACAAAATAACCTCTTTCAACTTTACAGGCATGGTGACCTCACAAAAATATGTCAAGGTCACTGGTATTATATAAGATTCTAGCCTTGGACATGGTCTATATATCCAATGAATTTGGCAAGTCTAATCCAATTATTTTTCCAGATATGGAATTTTATATCTTAAAACACATTTTAGCTCATAATTTCTATCAAATTATAGGTGGCACCATTAGTATCATTAACAACTTAGACTTTGACCTCCTTCATAATCAAATTTGGTGAGGATCCGCCACAAATTAAAGATGCTAGAGTGTTCATATTTTGACCCCTATATTACATAATATTGCAGGTGGCACCACCAATATCGAAAGGGACCTAGATTTTTATACACTCTGTAAGCCCTGACACTTATATTGGAATAACAGGAAAAACTGTGGACGGTATCGCGCTCACAACCCAAAAGTTTACGAACGGACGGAATAATGGACAGACAGAATAACAGATGGATGGAGATGCACCATCATATAAGCTCTGCGACCTTAGGTCGCAGAGCTAAAAATCACAGCACCAGCTGTTGAAGAAAGTAAAGTCTAGTAGTCCCCAGATGAGTCTCTACGCAATTTCAAAGCAATTGGCTGGCAGTTTTGGAGAAGAAGATTTTTAAGATTTTGCCAAAAATTGAACAAATAATTCATTAAAAAATCCAAAAATCACTGGAGAATGACCATTTGAAAAAAAAATATTGTGGAAACCCACCAGGGTACATTGCTACCATGTTTTAAGTGGATCTGGCCAATGGTTTTGGAGAAGTAAAAAATTGGAATTGTGGACAGACAGATGACAAAATTGGACGGAGGTTGCCAGTTGCAAAATGACTGACCGTCCAATAAGCTCAGCTGACTAACAAGCCAGCTGAGGTAAAAATGTTAGCCTTTTACCTGTGGTACTAATAGTTTTGTCTGCATGCATCTTGATGGTGACCAAAATCAACATTTTGCCACGGGTTTGCAGAATAGTTGCTAGCAGTACAGAATTAACAGACTTTTTTTGGGGGGGGGGTATTTATTTTATTTTATTTTTTTTTTTTTTTTAATTTTTTTTTAGCTTTCTTATGTTTTGTTTTTTTGGTTTTGGCAAGAAGGCCATAGCCTCCTTGGTCTTTGTTTTTGTTGTGTTTTGTTTGTTTGTTTGTTTTTTTTTTTTCTTGTTTCAGTAAGTACAAACAAGGTCAATTGTTAAGGGTCATGAGTATAAGTAAGGATACCAACACATACATGCATATTGGTGTTTGTATCAGGGTCTTGAACTGAGAGCCATGACAAACCTGTTTAATATTATAATAGTATTTGGTCTCTGAGACCTGAATACACCAAATAAGAGATCTTCTGCTTTTCTGGTCAATAATATTATTATATTTTTAAGTGCTTGTCATGTTACATGAACGGAGCTGCTGCTTTTCACAAAAGTACAATATAATGCCCTGCCCATAAATCCAATTCATAAGCCAACTAACTATGCAGCCTTTATGCAAGATTTCTTGGGGCATCTTTAGGGTGACATGCAGTATGTTTGGCTGGTGAGAGGTATCTTTACCGGGTACACCTTCAACTTCAAAATTCACTTGGGACTTTGAATTAAGTCAAGGTGACCCAGCTTCAATCCTAACTTAGGCCTCACCCAGATACATCAACCTACAAAATTTTGTCAAGTTTTGCAGTTGTTAGCACACAGAAACTAAGAAAATTAGGTAAAGGTGATCCAGACACAATCTCAACCTTACCCTAATACATAGTCCTACTAACTTTTACCATGTTTTTGTGTTAAGTTTTCAAACATATATGACACGGAAACCAATTTCATACAAGTGGCCCTCCGTGTGACCTTGAGAATTAAGTCAAGGAGTCCTGAATGCAATCTCAACTTAGGCCTCACCATGATATATAATCGTACTGCCTTTCATCAAGTTTCATTTCATTGTTCAGTGTTTATCAAGTGACCCTGTGACCTTCAGATTATAGCTCAAAGTGACCCAAATACAATCCAAACATAACCCTCACGAAAAAAAAGGCCTTGTCGCCATGTAGTCCCATTACTTAGCGGGGCTAGTTATCTGCCAAGTAGCAGTTGCTTAACATTTTACCATGCAAATGACTTTGTAGCTATTTAGCAGGAAAAATAGATCTGATTGGTAGACAGTCAAGTCACAATGAGAGGCTACTGGTTAAAGTTAAGTTGTGGCCAGTTTGGGGATAAGGAGGCACTAGTTTGCAGCTAAACTGGTGCTTCTAAGGATAGGTTTTCTGACAGGTAAGTAAGAAAATCCATTGGCTGGTCTTCTGCTAAGCTGCAGCTATATGCTCCCCTTGGCTGGTCTGCTGCTAAGTAGCTGCTAGTTTTGCAATAAGCTGCCACTAAGTAATATCCCATTGGCTAGTCTTCTGTATTCAACAAGAAGCTAGAGTTATTTGAGTGTCCATTATCTTGCAAGGCATTGGTTATCTAATTTTACATATTTCCCATAAAAATGGTTTTATAAAATCTATGCTGTTACTGATTGACTTAAGAGTGATTCAGATGGAAGGCAATGATTTCATTTCAAATTCTCATTGAATTTAAATTTGGACTAAAAATTTTGTACTCTACTAATCCCCTTTAAAGACATTTAACAGTTATTTGTCATTATCTTTGGCTAAAATATAGAAAAATTACAACTGTTAAATCCAAATTGATATTATCTGACGAATTCTAAATGAAAATTTCAAATTTCGTATACATGTTATGGGAATACAGATTGCATTGTAAATGTTTGTTAATCTTAACATTTAAAGTGTTAATGTTTGTTAAAGCTAGAGAACTACAAAGTCTTTCTTGTTAAGTTGCTGCTAGGTTGGTGAGAACTAGGTCCATCAGGAACAAAGCTTCTCTTGTTAAGCTGCCACTAGGAAGGTCAGAAACAAAGTCCTTGCAGCTAAGCCGCTGCCATCTTGGTCAGAAACAAAGTCCATGCTGCTGAGCTGGTGCTAGGTTGGTCAAAAACAAAGTTCCTGCCACTAAGCCACCACTAGGGTGGGCAGCAACAAAATCCTGTCACTAAGCAGTCGCTAAGTAGCAGTAGCTTAGCGGCTAGCTGGTAAGCAGTCACTATTGAGGGCCTACTTAGCAGCAGCTTTGCGGCTAGCCGCTCAGTCATTTTCAGTCCTCCTGCCGAATTTTTTCTTTGTGGCTAACTTGCTGCTAACTAGTGGCTAGTTAGCCACAAACTTTACATTTATATATGGGAAGTCTCAGAGTTTCACCCTGCATATCAGGACGATTTTTTGAATTATCATCTTCTAATCTGCCTGAAGTATATATTATTATCTTTCAAATACACCTAGGTGTGATAAAATAAAGGTTTAATGCTCATTTGGCACCATATAGAGAGGTTAAATTCATGTCTGCTAATTCCCCATGTTAATCTATGGAGAAAAAAGTGAGGGTCATGGAAAGTGACCCCCAAGATGTGGGCAGTCAACCATGAATAGGATGGGCAGCACCACCTTCAGGCGAGTTTAGAACTAACCCAAATATAGACTATTGATTAATGGGGGTGGGGGGGGGGGAACAATGCATGCAGATTCATCAGCATTAGGTCTCTTTAAGGGTGGTATCACACAATCTAAAATTCACTAGATTCTAACATGGCTCCAGCCCCTGACCTGGTGTGAACTGTAACTTCTGTCCCATCATGTACTGGATGAGTGTGGCTTGGTCCACTGGCTCTGGCACCCCCATCTCTGCTCCTATATGCTTCCAGAAGACGGCATCCCCGGCCTTCTCTCTGTCCCAGCCCCCACTGTGCTGTAACAGCTGCCTCACTGTGATCTTCAAGATTCTCCTGTCACCCCTTGGAGTGGGGTAATAATGCTTCAGAATTCCTGAAAGCAAATTCATCTCTGAATATTGTAACAGGAAGCTTTATGGGGTACATGTACAAGATGGCCTAGCATTCATTCATGTAAACTAAAGCCCCTGCTTCACTTGGCCACTTTTCATGCACTGTCTACAGCAAATGCATCCCAGGGTTGTTGATCTCATTCAAAACTTGCCACCATGCAAGCATCTGTACAAAAATGTAAAATCAAGAATTTGTGGGCTTTGAAATGTTATTGTTAGGGCAACATGTTTTAAATCCTATCAAAATACAACTTTTTAACCCTGGAGGTATGCATGGATGCCAGTCATACCTAAACATGTTTTTTTCTCACAAAAAATGTACCATGCAACTGCAACTCACACATGCAGAATACACAGCTGTATGGATGTGATACTTGCAGTGATCTCTGCAGCTTTTTAAGAGGGCAGGACAATGTACATATAAAAGACAACATTGAATTAGGGGCAAAAGAGCACCTAGAGAATGGAAGACAACAACAAGAGCATTAATTTCTACAACACACAACAAAGGAAACTTTTGAAAGACAAACTTGAGTGACTCAAGTGCTTTGTGCATTTTTTTGTTATTTATATCAAAATTGACTGTATGTGAGGCAGCAAGTGTCACAAGTTGTATAATTTGAATGAAGAATCAAGAGAAAAGGCAGTTACGAGACAACATGAAGCCCATGGATCTCATGCTCTACCGACATGTAATCAGATGATCACAACAATTCCTTTGCTGAAATGCATTCCATCAATTACCTATCTGTGTCATTTTTGTATTTGTGTCCTTGAATATGTCTCTGTGCATAAGGTATCATCCTGTGCTTTTGTGCCTTCCCGCCAAAAAAGGAATTAAGAGAGGGCTTTGTCCTTTTTTTTCCAATCGCAACCTAATTATACTGGATGGCATTCATTTGTATCATGGAGAAATAATATATGTTTAAACCAAACCAATAACCTTCACAAAGTAGGTCAAGGTCATCCATATCATGCAACATCAAACTTTTACATGATATACATTTGTGGTGCATTTGTTATTGTTAGGCTTATTCTTTCTCAATATATTGAATTCAGTGTCCTCTACTAAGTGCTAAATGACCATGAAAAAACAGATAACGGTCACCTAAAACTTGACCATTGGCTGACCATATATTTGGGGCAAATTAAATTAAATCTTATTATCACAATAATGCATTTGACATCTATGTTAGTCTTAGTATATACCACCTGTGGTGCCACCATGACTTCACACATTACTCTCGTCTGTATAATGTTCCTTTATTAGGTTATGTACCATAGATGGTACCTCTAGTATTGTTCTCCTTTGACCTTATAGCTTCCAGAATATTTCCATCAAATTTCATTATATCTTTTTGAAAATCAAACACTCAAGAGTGTTTTTAACATTTTGTTCATTATTTCTCCTCTGTATTATGTACTCCACTCTATGGTGCCACAAATACCAAAAGGTACCTTGTTTTCATTCATACAACATGTCAAACAGATTTCAAAAAAAAAAAAACTGAAATACAGTTTCGGAGAGGGTTATGGGTTCTTTCATTTGACACTATAAACTATTAAAATCTGATTTTTAATTTGTTAAATACCACTTTAAATTTTATGCAAAATTTAAGAATTTTACTTAAAATTTAATTACATCAATAGCAATGTGAAAATTTAAATTCAGTACTAGAATCAATCTTGATGTTCTGTTTTCTTTCAGAAAATATATAGGTCTACTTTTTAGGGTATTTGATAGAGACTGTAGAAAGAAATTAAACATTTATACATGAGAGTCATAAAGTATACCACAGAGAAGTGGCCTATGTAGAGGGGGTGGCCTCTCATCAGGGGCCCCAACATTTCTAATTTGTAAGGGAATACAGTAGACACTATCCTATTGACAAGGAATTGTTTACAGACAGACAGAGGGTTGGAATGACATACTGATATGAGTGATCACATAGGCTCTAGGATCTATAGTCAGCAGAATTAAAAATTAATTTTTGAAAAGCAGAAGCAAATTCCCGTACATGTACCACTGTCAAACAATTAAGGTCTTGTGGCATGCAGAAGTACATGCACAGTAGTCCCCCTAGGTCTAAAAGTGGGTACACAAAGCAGGTGATCTGTCATTGGAGGTAAAATAACATGGAAAAGATAGTCTTAGGGCCTAATGAATGTGGCTAATATTGTGGTCTTTAAAAGCAGGTGGTTTCTCAATGGAGTGGTCTCTGAAAAGAAGGATTACTGTATTCATGTGCAATTTCAAAGCGGTTGGCTAAGCATTTTAAGGATAAGCCCTTGAAGATTTTTCTGAAAAAATTAACACAAAAAACTCCAAAAGTATAAATTACTGAATCATGATCCATTGAACAAATTTCCTGGAGGCATTCATCCTTGTCCAGTCAAAATCTGAATTGTTGACAATGGACAGATGATTTGCCTGCTAAGCGACTGGTTACTGGGCATCCACATGCGTAACTTCCCCTCACACCGTTCGGAGGAGCAAGATAAGTCATTTAGCAGGCAAACAAATAATGGGCTGTAAGATAAACTCAGGGGACTGATCAGTAAGCTCAGCTAGCCAGGGGACAGTCTGTGTCTCAGGCAAACATCCAAGACACATGGCTTCTTAACCCTCTCCGCGTTGAATTGAAACTCGAGTCAACAACTTTCCTTGGCATGAGTTGGGCACAAAGTGCCAAACTCATGCTAAGGAAAGTTGTTGACCTGGGACATGTGATCTTGATAAGGCTCATCTGCAATTGCCAGTCAACATTGTTTTTCATTACTGTTGAAATTAGTTGAAAACACTGAAGCAGAAAACATTTGACCGCCAGCAGGTTTTGGCTGGTTTAAGGGGGAAAGGGTTAAGCTCCTCTGTCTAGCAAATGTACTTTGTGTAAGGATCTATCAATTTCACTTTTTGTGACAGCTGACAACAGACACATCTTAGAGCTCACTCTTTCCAAAGGGAAACTTGGCATGCCCTAATTGAAAATGGAAAAGGTTTCAAATTTCAAAGCAACAAATTTAAATTTCCTCTCTGGCCAAAGCATGCATTTTGTCAGGCTGATGCAAGATAGATGAATCTGGGCAGAATTATAAATTATTAATGTAAATATCCACATTGCCATTCTATTTTGCTTATGACATGTTTGTTTACCTTTGGGTCCAAACACTTTGTCCCTGAGTTGTAGTTGCTTGTCTTCATACAACTTGAGTATAGCCACTGCAGTCAATACCTTGCTGACACTGGCAATACGAAACAAATGGTGTGGCTCGACTCTCCTTCCACGCGATGCCCATCCATACGCTTCACAATAAGAAAAAATAAGACTATATTATGACAACCATACAAACATGGCTTTTGTTACTTGTCCCACAGCATTTTTTGTCTGCATTATTGAACAAGCTGTTGTCTTGCCTCTATGTCAAGCCTTGATCCTGTAACTATCATGCAGGCACATGAATAGCACTATATTTAAAGGAAAGCTCTCACAAACCTTAAATTCTAGCTTATTAACATAGTCACCCTAATTTCTGGATATGTGTTGAAGTATTAAGACATTTTTGTATCATATTTTTTTTAGGCAGATAAAATTTATATTCTATAAGCAAGGTGTCCACCATTAGATGAAACCATGCAAACATTCAAACCAATAGGACTGTTGTGCATTGAGGTTTATAGAAAATCCCTGGTAACTACCACTGAACAGTGAACAGCATTGTTGGTGCAACTCTGCAGAAAATGCAACCAGGGAGGTGTATGCATGACCTCTCTGATGCAACATAAACAAGCTGCAGCACACCACACAATTAAGTGTCACAACTACTCTGGCCTGTCAGATTAGCACTCAGGCATGTGAACCTTAAATTCTAGCTTAAATGATTCACCAATTTTGCTTCCTGGAATTATTGTGTAAACAGTTTCAGAGCCTGAAGTTCTGTTTATTTTCCCATGATCCTTGAAGATTTTCTCATGATGCCTGAAGATTCCTTTGAAGTTCCACACACTCTGTACTTCCTGTGATTAACACAAATTAATGGATTTCCCTCTAACAAAACAGGCAAACAGATTGAAATAACATATTTGCATTTTTCCATATGTTAAGCCATTGTTATAGTAAAATTGTTGCAGCAAACATGATCATTCATAAGAGCCTTCCTTAAAGCTGACATTAAACAAATAAATTTGCCATCTATGCACACCAAAGTTATTGTTTTGTGAAATTACATATCATAATGTATGAGTAAATTATCATATACTTATACCTGAAAAATTCTTAAAACAAATTCTGGAAAAAAAAGTGATAATTCATTTATTACTATGTTAAGATGTTGACTATAATTGCAAACTTTTTAAATTTTTTGTTCATTTGTAATTTTTAATTAATTAATTAATTAATTAATTAATTAATTAATTTATTTATTTATTTATTTTTTTTTTTTTTTTTTTTTTTTTTTTTTTTTTTCAATTGTGATTTTTTTGCATGTACTTGTTCAGGTCCATCAAAAACTCACCAAATTTATTGTAAGACAGTTTACATAGTTCCACTGAATCATTGCTAATTTTGAACTGCCCATGTAAACCTTAAAAGGCATATTTCCCCCATTTAGCATGTCTCTGTCAAATTGGTTGTACATCAAACATTCCTCGTTTAGTATATGATATCACTCAGTCCACTGTTAGTCCTTTCCTGGCCAAAATAACACTGAGTCCATAGCTTTTCCTGGTGGAAGCTGTTCACAAGGGAATGCCATGATGACAAGTTTTTATTTACAATTCTGAGCAAAAATGTTTTCTATTTACATGGAATTTTAGTAAAAACATTACAGCAGAGAGCAATTTGCATTCAGACACTTTTGGGCAAGTTGAGTGGGCATATAATGGTAAAAAAAAAAAAAGTTGGCCCAGTCTGGAATATAGCACAGTGGGACATATATGTCTTGGAGTATTAAAGACTTAATTCTACATTAGAGTGTAGATAATCATTTTCCACAACGGGAAGTTACTATACATTAAATTTACATTGCATTCAATTGCAAGGGATTAACAAAGTTATAAGCCTTCAGTTACAGTTTCCTATACATATTTAAAGACTGTATGAGGCTTAGTCAGCTGATCAGGCAACCCTTGCATGTGATGTAACATCCCTTGTAAACTTCATTTTCTGGTGTATTTCCTTTTGGCAGTTTATCCTAAAATCTTTCACATTTATGTTATACATGTGGGCAGTGGGATGTAGGTCTCTTCAGTATGCCTGGGTCAGCTCACTCCTCCTCCCTACCCCACCTACCCCCAAAAAGAACATTTGATAAGATAGGATACTCAGTTTGAATTCCACGTTATATTATTCAGACACAATTATCATTTGTGATGCCATACAAATCTGGCCTCATACTCCAGGAAAAAGGGTCAAATCTTTACAGATACCTACATCAAGGTAGATAAAAAAAATTAGCAGTAAAGTTGCAAAATCTTCTGTACTGAAAAGCATTTAATGGACTACTAAAATGCACTAGCTACATGCAGGTGCTGTCTCAGTTGGTCCCAAAATTTACTGTTGAAATTTAAAACGTGGAGGGAAACAAGTGTGCATTAAGTGGACCTAAAACATGTGGAGGGAATTCACAGTGTGCATTAAGTAAAGCTAAAACATGTGGAGGGAAACAAGTGTGCACATTACATGGACCTAAACATGTCGAGGGAAACAAGTGTGCATCAAGTGGACCTAAAACATGTGGAGGAAAACAAGTGTACATTGAGTGGACCTAAAACATGTGGAGGGAAACAAGTGTGCATTAAGTGGACCTAAAACATGGCGGGAAACAAGTGCACATCAAGTAGAGCTACATTATACATGTACTTACTCTGCACATAAAGCATGGTACCAGCCCTGCTGATGGCAAGGCTAGCTCCAGGTATGTTCTGGTCCTTCATAAATGTTACTATCAGCTGATCCAAGTCACGGTGAAAGTCGTCTGAAGCTCCATTTACTTCTGGTGTTTCTTTAAACAAAAGCCAACAAAGATTTAATTTCATTCTTCCAAAAATAATTGTGTCCATGTAGCAGTGTATGTAAGTGCTTTTACAGGAAGGCGATTGTGACACAAGTCTGTCATGATTGTTACATATCAGTCAAACTGCGGATCTCAATGAGAATGGAATGTTAATGAGTTTGTCCAAGCTTACAGGTCCTGATCAGCTGCATCAGGATTCACAAATCGCATCATCTCACTGTTTCTGGGCAATAAAACTCAACCAAAAACAAGACATCCTTGTCACATGTGATGTTAGTGTCACTGTCACAGTTTGCAGCATTATAGATCCATGGACTTGTGCCACGACATGCCTCATTAATGCATGTACTTAACTTGCACAATTAACATAATTAAGAATCTCCCTGGTAACAACATATATTTTTAACACAAAACGTAAATGCGCCCATGCAGAAAAGACACACAGACACACACTGTGTACTGGCCTCAGCCTGTACCTATAACCTCCCGAGTAGCTGAATGTGTCACTGCTTATAATAGGGACGTGATGCATGCATTTGCACAGCGTATGTGTCAATGCAGACAGTTTTTTGAACAGGCACCATGGTGTCAAACTACTTATGCTGCCTTAATTGTCAAATGAACATGAGTTTTCCCACACTGAAGTCAATGTGTCTGAATTCTCATTAATTTGGTTGACAATCATGCATTTCTGTTTTAAAATATCATCATCATCATTATTGGCGTGTCTATGTGTGTGTGTGTGTGTGTGCATACAGCAAAAACATACAGCACATGTCCTAATACACTCATGAACCCTCCATGGCACCACATACACTACTCATACCACAGTGCTGCCCTCAAGTGGCCAGTCAAAACTACATTAACTTGCACTACATTAAGGTGGAAGATCTGAAGCCAGTACCTTTGGACAACCTCTAATCATCTTTTAATATATGTGGAGGGTTTGATACTTAAACTACATGCACCCAAATATTCAGATGTGTGAACATGAAATTTATATGAGAAAATTGAGCTTAAAACTTTTGTTTATACTGAAGAGTTTCAGTAGTGCTGACCAGATGGGCCTTGTTTACATGGGCATGATAATAAACCATGTCACTGTATGCACAGTCATTATAGTCCATGACCCCTGGAAACCAGGTGATCCACTGACAAGGGTCACTCATAGGCAACAGGAAACCATTAGTCATGGAAAGAAGAATAGGCCAGTTCAGACTAATCACTCCCATTGTTCTGACTACTTTGAAATGTTCATTGATGTAAAAACAAATTAGCACAATCCACAAACTGGGCCCAAAATATGGATAGCCAATGTGTGGCGCAAAGGTCTTCTTTACAAGGTGCTTAAACATGGCATTAGTGGTCGCTTTTTCAATATTCTAGAATGTATGTACAACAATTCTCAATCATGTGTTAAAATTTGGAACAAAATATCTGACCGCTTTGTAACAGATATTGGGGTCAAACAAGGGGACGTAATGAGTCCGACCCTCTTTAATCTATATATAAATGATCTGACTGATTTCTTTGAAAATGGAAAAAATACGCCAAGGTTGGACGACCAGGAAATTAATGGATTGTTATATGCAGATGATCTGGTCCTATTATCCTTATCTGCAGATGACCTTCAACAGAAACTCAGTAGATTACATGAATACTGTAAAAAATGGAAACTGAAAATAAATATTGACAAGTCGAAAATCCTGATGTTCAACCGCAAAGGAATAGCACGTGCAATTAATTTTTATGTTGGTCATCAAAAACTTGAAAATGTTAATGAATACAAATATTTGGGGGTAACCTTGACTGCAACTGGAAATTGGATGAAAGCCAGAAAAAGCATATATAGGAAAGCATTAAAAGGGCTATTTAAATTAAAAGCATGCCTAGGGAATACAAATGTCAACCCTGGCACTAGTCTGAAATTGTTTGATCAGTTAATCAAACCAATTTGTTTATATGGGGCAGAAATTTGGGGATGTATCAATTTAACTAATAGGAAAAAAACAAGGAAATTCATGGATTGAAAATCTGTACCAGATGTACCCAGTCGAAAAAATCAATTTAAGTTTTTGTAAATCTATTTTGGGAGTAAATAGGAAGAGCACCAATGCTGCAATTCTGGGGGAACTGGGAAGGTACCCCCTTGGTATTCACATCTTAATATCAGTAATCAAATATGTTAAACATCTGAATGAATCAGACAATGAAATGCTAAAAGGTGCAGTGAGAGAATGTTTGGCAGTGTGCGACCAAGGTAAAAATTCTTGGTTCAGTTTTGTCAAAGAAATTTGTAGAGAACTTGAGTTTGATGTAAAATTGTTAAGGTGTACACAAGAAGAAGTAGTGATCATAAAAAACAAACTGAAGGAAAGATTTATCAACTTTTAGGAAAAGAAAATTGGCAGAGGCCTTAATTTAGAGGGAAAACTTTGTACTTATCGACAAATAAAAGGAAATTTCAAATATGAAAATTATCTAGACGACATAAGAAGAAGGGACTACAGGGTAGCACTCACCAAATTGAGAGTGAGTGCTCATGATCTTGCAGTAGAAAAAGAACGATACAAAAGACCACTGGTGCCTAGACAAGAAAGAATATGTAAATATTGTAAAGATATTCTAAATGTGAATGTGGTGGAGGATGAGTTTCATTTTTTGATGGTATGCCCTTTATTGAAAGAAAAGAGAGAGTATTTATTCAACGCTGTTCAAGCCGAATGTATAAATTTTGAACAAATGGAAAATATCCTTAAATTACAATATCTACTGAATGGTGAAGATGAAACTATAAGAAATGTTGCAAAATTTTGTTTCGAAGGCTTCAAAATAAGGACAGATTGGGGTTCAACCACACTACACCCACCATTGCTAATGTAAATATTTTCTTATATTGTATGACTGATTGATCTTTTGTTTACCCATACTTTTTGATATTTTTTGTATGTATGAGTACCCTTTTATTGTATGCCACTCTGTAGTTGTATAGTTGTACACTTGGCCCCCAGAGGGCGTAAATGTGTTAATAAAATTCTGTATTCTGTATTCTGTGAATCCATACCCAAACAAGCCAAGTGTGGTTATGTTTGATGTCCCCAAGTTAAAAAAAAAAACTTAGAGTTTTTTTTTAATGATAACAATAAAGGTAAAGTTACAAGTTTATTTCACATAATAATAAAAACACAGGACAGAAGTGAGCATGTGTCATATTACAGCCATAAATGCATAAGAATTATAAACATTTTCTTTCAACGCTATTTTCTCGGAACTGTTTTCTGCTCAACCTATGCAGTTTGTAACTTGCCTCACAAACAAATGAATTCCCTTATCACATTAGAATCAATAGACATCAAAAGAAAAATATCATTTCCAGGAGCAGTTCTAAGGATTTTTTTTTTCTGACAACCCCTGCCATGACTTTTGGAGCAATTTCTATTAAGACAATGAACAACCTGTTAGGACCAACTTAAAAAAAAATTATAACTTTTTATTTAGGCTATTTCAGGACTCACCATTAAATTAAATCCTAGACACACACACACACACACACACACGTATACATATAATTTCTCTGATTTCAATTTGAAAAAACACACAAAAAACAAGAGGCCAATGGGCCTAATGCTCTCCTGGCATCATGGCTATATTGCACCTGTTCATTTCACAGTAGTGAGTCCTCAAGTGGCCTTGAACATATAAAGCTGGTGTACATTAAGTTAATGTGAAAACTGTTCTCCAGATGGCACTTTGCTCCACATGTAATCATAGCTTATTTGTGCAACTCCTGTGATGAATATTGTTGCATGTGCCAAGACAACAATGAGTGAGCCCTTAAATTTTTATCCTCAGTGACCTTGGGACAGAAGATCAAGGACACCCAGATTATGCAATACAAGAGGCCCATGCATAGGCCTGCCATTGCCATTGAATTTCAAGCTACACCCAGCCATTACAAAATCACCTCTTTCAACTTTACAGGTATGGTGGACTCACAAAAATAGGTCAAGGTCAATGACATTATACACGATGCTAGCTTTGGACGAGGTCTATACATCATATAAATTTGGCAAGTCTAATCTAATTACTTTACCAAATTTGGAATTTTACATACTAAAACACATTTGGCTCACAATTTCCATCAAATTATAGGTGGCATCACTAGTATCACTACCAAACTTAGACTTTGACCTCCCCCACAATCCCACCGAATTTGGTGCAGATCTGCCAAAAATTAAGATGTTAGAGTGTTCATAAGATTTTCATAGTTTGACCCCGATATTACACAATATTGTAGGTGGCACCACCAATATCCAATAGAACCTAGATTTTTATACTGCCTATAAGTCTTGAAAGTTATATTGGGCTAACTTGAAAACTGTGGACAGTATTGCAGTCACAAGATTTTTGCATTTTGACCTGTATATAACATGACACTATAGGGGGCACCACCAACATTGAAGTCAACAAATATTTTTATACACTTTGTAACTGCTAAACGTTATATGGGCCTATCTCAAGAATTGTGGGGTGCAGAGCATTCAAAAGATGACCCCAATATTCAAACTGGCCATTTGAACTTGATGCTCAACTCAGATTAAAAAATTGTTCTGTTCAAAATATGTGCCCTAGATCCAGCTTTCCATATATAGTCTGTTCTTTCAAATCAAGAGATAATTTTTTGAGTTACTGATGAAAAACAATAAACTTGGACAAGTGCCAAACTACATAATTACTGGGTCACAGTGACCCAAAAAGTAGGTCAATAAGTAGAGTTTTATGTATTATATAATCAAGTGCAATTTTGTTCTGGCTGCTCAATTCTCTTTGCCATTGATGTGACCAAGCTACACGATGCCAATTCAAAATCACCTTTTCAACTTTCCAGTCATGGTGACCTCACAAAAACAGGTCAATGTCACTGATATTACATAACATTCTACCTTTGGCTATGCTCCATATATCATATAAATTTGGCAAGTCTAATCTAATTACTTTACCAAATATGGAATTTTACATACTAAAACACATTTTGGTTCATAATGTCTATCAAATTACAGGTGGCAACACTAGTATCACTAGCAACTTAGACTTCGACATCCCCCACAATCCCACCAAATTTGGTGAAGATCCGCCAAAAATTAAAGATGCTAGAGTGTTCACAAGATTTTCACATTTTGACCCCTATATTACATAATAATGTAGGTGGCGACACCAATATCGAAAAGGGCCTAGATTTCCATACACCCTGTAAGTCCTGAAAGTTATATTGGGCTAACTTGAAAACTGAGGACAGTTTCGCGCTTATGAGCAAAAGTTTACAAACGGGCAGACATGGACGGTTGCATAAGCTCTGCAACCTTTGGCGAGCAGACCTAAAAATGTGTAACTTCAGCATCAAAATGTGAAAATCCTATCAAGTCAGTAAGAATGCTTTAAAGTCTCAAAAAACTTCCAATCGTGCATAAAAATTATGGATACAATTCTATGGATGTGTAGTAATCAGAAAATATATAGGTTTACTAATAATAATAATACAGTGGCTCTCCGCTTGTCTGCCACGGTCCTGTGTCACTCTGTGACACAGGTGGCCTAGAGTAAAAAAAAAATACATCCCTCTCACACCCTATCCCCACCTCTAAGGCTCAGGCTTTTCCCATGGGAGCCCCCATGGGAGCCCTTATAAGGGCTACCACCATTCCCATTCCTTTCCCTCCCTGCACTCTGGGATTCTAATTTAACCTGTTGCCTTCTAACTCTATTATTTCATTCCTTTACTCCCAGCATCCTACCAGGTAGTCCTGTACATTTTTATTACCTTTCCTGCCTCCCAGAAAGCCACCTTTCAAACCTAAAATCCATGCTATATGTTCCTCTTCCTCTAAACCCTGAACCTCTTCTAAACCCTTGTAATTGTAATCTTCCCTGTGCAACTTTCTGAAAAAATCTTCCCTTATCTCTCTATGTGCATCAAACCACAACAGCCAATGATCCACTGTCTCATCTGCCTCTTGTCTACACGACTTACACTTTCCATTACTCCCTGTTGTCCACTTCTGTTTTCTCTTTTCTAGATTGATTACTCCTGCCCTACTTTGAAACAGAAGCTTGGATCCCTTCCCTCCATCCCAACACACACTTTTCTGTGGCTTTTCTAATATCTTGTATGCCTTCAATGTACTTTTTTCCCTGACTCCTCTTTTCCAGTCTTCTTTCCAACCCTCTGTAACAGTCTTACCTATATATACTTTCCAATCATCCACCTCATCATATCCTTTTAGTTCATATTTCTCTGCTAACCCGTCTATGTCTTTGAGCCATCTTGTTTTTTCTTGGCTACCTCATTTAATTGTAAACTTTCCGGCACCACCTGTCTTCACTTATTCCTTGTAAATAACCCCAGTACTTTAACTTAGCTTTGGCAACTCTATCTGTAATTTTATTCCATCCTGACTCTCCTTGGACTGCTTCTGTTGCTGTTCATGGTGGTGCTCCCAGTATCCATTTCCCCATCTCATTCTGTGCTTTCTCCATTCCCTGGATATCTCCCTCACTCACTGAAATCACATCTAAGCCATATATCATTCCTGGTATTGCAACTCTATCTCATAATACTCTTGCTGTCTATGCTCTGTTGAAACTGTTCAGTGCAGTAGCTTTAATCATTCCTTTTGTCCGATTCACTTTCTGTTTAATCTTCTCCACCTGATACCTGAACATGCCTTTACCCGTTGCTTTTATCTTAACACCCAGGTATTCATACTCATCAACCTCCCCAGTTTCAATTAACTGTTCCCTAACTTCTGGAATTTGGAACTTCCCAATTCTCCATTTTTTTATTTCCATCTGCTTTCTTCCCAAGAGCCATCACTTTACTCTTATCCTTACTAAATTCTAACCTCCATTTATTCTTGTATTCCCCTGCTATGTTCAGCATCTCTTGTAGTTCTTTCTGGGACTCTGCCATGAGTACAATGTCATCTGCAAAGAATAGACCTGGAATTTTTAGATCACCTACCCTTATTCCCTTATCACACTCCATCAACTGATCCCCCAACTCCTTAACATACAAAGCGAACAAAATTGGGGACAGCACACAACCCTGCTTTAGGTATATCCAGACTTACATTCTCTACTTCTACCTTTCCTACTGAAAGTGTACAGTCTACATCTTTGTAGAGCGCTTTTAGAATTTCTAGAAAATTTCCACCAAATCCCAGTCCACTCAGTTTTTCCCATAGAGCATCTCTCCATACCCTGTCATACGCTTTCCTCATATCTAAGAAACCCATGTACTTGAGAAACAAATAAATAGATAATATCGATCCAAAGTTGCCAGTCTCATTGTGTACTGACTACAGATCTTCCACTTGAATTTCATAAAACAGAGAACTGAAGTTACTTTTATATTTGGGAACCTTGTAACTTGGTGTGTTTTATATATCTGTGCTTGTCTTTTTGTCATATGTGGCAAGAAGAGAGGAACAGAAACTAGACTACATGTATATATTGATGAAACTTGTGACAGTGACTACAGTTTTGTTATTTTGTCACATGTGACAATAGTCAGATGGTGAGAATCTGTATTGGTAAAAGTTTTGAGTTACAGTGTGTCACTTTGTCACATGTGACAAGTCACAAGATTACATTGAGCGAAGGATAAGGATATCATTGGTACAAGTTGCAACAGTGACAATATGTCACTTTGTCACAAGTGTACAAGGCTACATTGAACAAAGGATGAGGATATCATTGGTACAAGTTGTGACAGTGACAATATGTCACTTTGTCACAAGTGCAGGGTTCTGTAATTCCCTTTGAAGCCCACGTGTCCCGGATCAAGTATTCCATCTCTTGCGGACTATTTATAATTGTTTCAAATTATGGTTGTCATGCACCAATTTTCACTTGTCCTGGAAAACAGAACATGAATACAGCCTTGAATTAACATGAATGAGACAAGACATATAAATATATGTCACATGTGAGTGATGTACCATCACAGCCTTGTCACATGTGACAAAATGTCATAATTCAATCCAGTATAGCTTGATGTGTGCATCCCTTGAGCAACAAGCAACTGATCCTTTTCCACTGTCTTGCTTACTTCACATCTCTACAGCAAGTACATGTCAGCTGCTTCTTCTGTATAGCCCCTGCAAGACTGTGTGCACAGCCTTGGAATCAATTTACTAAGCCCAGAGCATTGACCCTGCTCTTAAATTTTCACTTAACTCATTCCATACCAGTCCCTGATTTTTCCATATATTTACCTAGATTTAAGGCGACAATTGCACGTTCAAATTCTCTGTGAAAAGAGCTTTCGTTCAAGTACCAACATGCCTATAGTCTTATGTCAGTGTTTCTGGCACTGCCTGGCAAGGGCAGCTGCAGCATGACTTGCCAGGCAGTGCCAGAAACACTGACCAATGCCTGTCACCATAGTATGGAACGAGTTAAAATGCCCTAACTGCCATCCATTGTAAGTTGTGCACCTAATGAAGAGGGTGTTATTAATTCTATCCCACTACCAACAGCCACTAGTCGTTAAGTTTTCACTGAATATATGGGTGTTACCAGTATGATCCCACAGCAGGCCACCAGTGATAGGTTTTTTCCACCTAATGAAATGGAGCCTTTAGATCCCAGTATTGATGCCTATTGACCATGACTCATAAAAGTGCAAACAAGTTGACAGTTAATAATACAGTTATCCAGTGCTGTGCATATATACATGTATCTATGTCTTGTCTGTCTCTGATCTCTCTCTCTGGTCTCCTCTTACAACCTCCTGCAAAGTCCTCTGGTCTCCTTTGCCAACTAAGTTTTCTGTCTCTGGTCTAGCTCCTCTCTATCTGACAACTACATGACCTCCGGCCCTGCTCTCTTGCTCTACGGTCTGCTCTGCCAACTGAACTCTTGCTCTCTTGTTTCATTATGTCTGGGTGCCAACCCTGACATTTTGTTTTTCCAAGAATTCTTTCTTTCTTTCTTTCTTTCTTTCTTCTTTACGACCAGATTTGTCCGGAGTTTTTCTCGGAATGTACCATTCCAAAAACCACCAAACTTGCCATGGTGACTGACCTACCAGTGAAATTAGGCCACATCCCTTGAACCAAGAACCAAAGCTGAGCATTTTAATTAACAAAAATTAGGCGAATACACGCAATTTAGATTATGTTGAACAATGGCAAAGTGTATCATTTCAAACTGTTCTCATTTTGAAGGCACCCAGACAGATTTGCTGTGAAGCAAATCTTCTTTTCTAGTCTGACAACTGAATTCTTGCTCTGGTGGAAGGCATCCCTTATATTAAAGTCCTGAACCCAGTACTGTGAGCAGTTGCTGCCTTGCTGTTATTTGAACTCTGATAGCCAGGGTGCTGCCCTCCTGTAAACCCAAACACTGGTCTGCATGCTGACAGGCAGCCAACTTCTCCAGCTTCTGTGTGGTTCCACAAAAGTCTCAGGGGACAGCCTAAATAAATACTGCTACTGTATACTTGCCTGACACTAATTATCTACGGGCCAGCCAAAATTATCAGGACATTTTCACATTAGTACATAGAGTACTAGTTCATAGGACCCCCTCCCCCCTTCAAATTAGTACTTTAAAAATGTTTTTTCAAACCAAAATGCAAAGCTACATTGTTGAGCCGCATATTTAGACCCTAAAACCTGTGCATCTATGTTGATTAAGCTTCTTATACACATATTTCCATAATTATTTAAGTTTGAAACATTTATTGGTAAGCAAAAAAATCAACAATTTTATGCATCTAAAGAAAAACGTACAATGGCCCTCAGCCCCCTCCCCCTTCCCCCAAAAGCGTACTCTGTGTACTAATGTGAGTATGTTGACATTTTTGGCTGGCCGCTTACCCACATTGCAATTTTTGCTGCTAAGGTTTGCATTTATGACTTAGCTCTCCCCGAAACATATAAATTTCCACATCTATCTATCTATCTATCTATCTATCTATCTATCTATATATCTATATATATATATATATATATATATATATATATATATATATATATATATATATATATATATATATATATATACATATATATATATATATATATATATATGTTTAGTACCATTGCTAAGTCTTCCAACCTTGGGTGATACTACTGGTACTACCCTGTGGGCCCTATATATATATATATATATATATATATATATATATACATACATACATACATACATACATACATACATACATACATACATACATACATATATATATATATATATATGTTTAGTACCATTGCTAAGTCTTCCAACCTTGGGTGATACTACTGGTACTACCCTGTGGGCCCATGCAAACAGACTGGACTGCCAGAGGTACATCTTTGTCTGAGGGACTCGTATAGCATAGACCCCCAAGGATAATTAATTTTGATACCACTGTTAGCTGGTGGTACTTCCCCCTTGTCGGCCACACCTGGGAGTAACCAGACTTTCCAGTGGTATGGTATACATGTATATAATATGTAGGTATGTGTACATTATATATATATATATATATATATATATATATATATATATATATATATATATATATATATATATATATATATATATATATATATATATACATGTATTAAAATATAAGTATCCAGAAGTAATCTTCTGTGATATCAAAGCTCTTGTCAAAGCTTATCTTTATTTTTTTTATTTTATTTATTTATTTTTTTTTATTTAAGGCTTCCACAAATACAAATGAACAAAGAATCATTAAAAACACAAACAGTTCCCAAATCACTGAAACATATGACCTTTTGAATTCACTGGATAGAGATCCACCCAGGATATACCCTCGCTTATAATGCAGGTAGAACTTAATCAGCCCATGGTTTGCTGCACAAAATGTTTATTTACCTGAACCCTAAAGCTAAGTGGCATGGAATATTTTTATATGAAAGTATATGACCAGGAGCAAAATGTGAAATTAAGATTTTAAATTATAACAAGAAATATTGCTGAAGATTCTGTTGAAACATTATAGCTGAAAATCTTATTAAAGCAGTGCAGATGAAAACAGCATCAAAACAGTAGGATATAAATATGGTGCACTTTTCATATGGTTGATGGGCCTGTCATTTTCAAAACCAGAGGTTAATAACTTATGTGGGCATTAGATATCTTCCATTTCTATTCATATATGTATTAGAGTATAACTGGATGTACCTAGGCCCATCTAGCAAATTAAAGGCAGTACCATGGAAGTTGAGACAAATTACACTGTATGAGCACGTAATGTAGCCTGTCCTTTGAATACTGCAAGAGTGAAATTCAATACCAACTCTCAGATGATTCAACACTTTCATTATTTTTAAAAGAGGCTCACATACTCTTTTTTCATTAACACCCTCCTTCCCATAGCAAGAGTTTTTTAACATGCATTTAGCTGATGACAGAAGTATGCAATTCTTGAAAAACCTGGCCCACTTTTGACTTTTATTTCAAGTGGAAAAGCATCCACAAGTCTCATTTTATTTTTTTTTTTCAGAATCCATGCAGTGACAAAGAGATTGCTTTGGTTTAGTATCTGTTATTTCATTGAGCCTTCTCCACTCAAATTGCCCATTGAAAGCACCCGAGTACATAAATTGTTGTCAGCCTCAATCATTTTAAATTTCTCGTCCATTTTATTTTATTTTTTTCAGAATCCATGCACTGACAAAGAGATTGCTTTGGTTTAGTATTTGTTATTTTATTGAGCCTTCTCCACTCAAATTGCCCATTGAAAGCACCCAAGTACCGAAATTGTTGTCAGCCTCAATCATTTCTAATTTCTCGTCAATAGAAAATGTGTTTGGTATTAAAGGACTGTAGATAGAAGCTATTATGATAGCAGGCTCTGGGTCAACGGCTTTCCTTGTTGCTGGCCCTAACCCATGCCAAAAAAAAGCTGATGACTGGGTCCTATACTAACCAGGAAAGGGCAAACAATGTACAACTCCATATACCCTCCCCCCTTCCAAATAAAAAAATAAAAAATGTTTGCATGGTTCTGAAACTAATGAATTGTCACTCATAACATTACTAAATGGATATGTATTCAATTTGACTGATAAGCCAAGCTCTCCTCTACAGATACTTGCCAGTTGTTTTGCTCATTTGGGCAGCTCATACAGGTATTGCATTAACCTACACCTGTGTCCTAACCACTCCCCCCCCTCCCCACTCCATACTTGCTAATGGGGTTTGAGTGATCTGATCACTTGCTGCATGCCAAGGCAGACTGCATACTGTTCATACCCTGCTTGACACCTATTTATCTCTGTTGGTCCTAATTACTCGCTCGTGTACATGGTGAAGAGGCCTAAATGTAGCCTCCTTGGTACAAGTACATGTCAGCCAAACCTCTCCTATAATCCACTCATTAATTGGCCCTGTCACCCCCTACTATGAGCAATCATCATCTGCATTGCATGGATGCCTTGATTTGCTCCTGAAGGCACAAACTTTAAAAGCCATTTGTAACAAACTGCTGTTTCCTACTGTTTCCAAGAATATTGATAATTCTGATTAAGCTTGTAATGTTGAACTTTGACTTCTTATAGTCTTTGTATTTTTTAACAATGTACTGATCAATGTTCATAAGTTTATACAATAATTTGAACATATATTTGATGGCTAATAGCCACATGTATATATATACCCAGCGACAGTGTCACCTTTTTTTTTAAATTTTCTTTTTACATACAACTTATGTCAGGTCAGAGTCGAGACTTGGACAAATAGTTTCAACCAATCTGCATAGGTTACATTTCTTTATATGGAAATTAATTTTGTGATTACTGTAACGAACTTTAAGGTCTCTTGGGCCCCCTTTGCATTTACTAATTTAACATCGAAAACAAAACAACACAAAATTTTCTTTACCATTGTAACATGCAGCATCAAGTTTTCTTTGTTCATTTTTTTTTCAATGTAAAAATATTTACTTCAATGACACAATGGGAAAAACCATGTCTTGGCAGACCAAAATGATGTCATCCCCATAGGTGGTCTTTAAAGACAAGTTCACTGTGCATATGTTTAAAGAAAAGCAACTTCTTTTTATAATGTGCTGTAAAGATGTCCTGGATATACCACATATTTTCTCCTGTAGTCTGTCACACATGAGTCAGTGCTTAGGCTGGGTGCAAAGTGTTTGCTTAAAAGATAATATATATGTCACCCTGTGTGGTTCTCCCAGGGTCCCAGGATGTCCAGTCAATGTGCTCCACCCACAGTGCTCCAACTATGGTGTGATCTTAAAAGTGCAACTTTTGGGCTATGCTAATTAGTCCCTGAATTTGTACACAGAGTGGAGTTTGAGCAATATTCAAGAGACTGCAGTGCTGGTTTCAGGAACTTGGTAGTCGAGAGCTGAAGAATCAAGGGCCGAACCATACTTGTCCACCTGAGAAGTTTGACTATTGCCACAAAACATGATGTATTACATCTTGTATCTTCAGTTGGGTATACCATGGACCTACTATCAGATAGTAGGTCCATGGGTGTACATACAAGATGATAGAACTAGATTTGCTGACTTACACTTTTGTGGATCTCCTAAATATATGTCAAAATGTATTACCTCACATCAACATGAGTAAAAATTAACTCCAAGCTGTCAAAATGTAGTCAGTTTAGAGGTGTCACAAACTACAAACTTTAAGGTAGTTCACTGAACAAGTTTTATTTATAATCCAATTAACACCTCTCCCTGTGCATGATGTAATGTGATTGCTGTTTGGATATACGCAGGTTGTATCCTTACTATGAGAGCATTACAGCAGTGACAGAGTACACTAATGCAAGTATACTTGACAACTTCAAGGTCTTGCTGGTCAAGCTGGAAGTCAGTGCATCCAGAAATAAGAGATGGAACCCAATCAAATAGACCAAATCAAATAGGTATTTCCCTGCCAGGTAACTTTATATATATATACTTAGAGGTTATCTCATGGCCAAATCTGTATCCTACCCAGTATAGTTCCGCTGAGGGCCTGTATATTCCCGCGACCCGAAGTGTCCAGGGAGTATACAGCTCAAGGGGGAACTGTACAGGGTCGGAGACTGATTTAGCCATGGGATGATCTTGTATCCAAAATGTACCTGCCATAGTTAACATCAGACGACAAAGACAAATGCAGATTTTCCTGGGATTATGTAAGATGCTACATACGAATAGGATGTATTCATATTCAATGTGAAAACTAGGCAAAGGCCAAGACAGCAAATGGTGCCTGTCTGTGAAGCTTTAGCCCGACTTTAGCTGTGAGATGCGTCTGACCGGTTTCGTTCGTTCTGAACTCCTCAGAGACTAAGCCAAAGAGTGCTGGCGTTGGTGTTTTACCCGAAATTTGCACGTTCACGTCTCCCATTGTTGGACGATAGAAACGGTGTAAGACTGAAACGTTTTACGACAGAATAAGTTAACTGCCTAACCGGGCAGTTACGAGTGGCCGGTCCACGTGTCTGGTGTGCACGTGTTTTTATTTACTAACATTCCGTTGTCAAGGAGATGTGACATTTCCTTGTGTGCGGTCTCTGTGGGTGTGAATTTCCCTGTTTGAGAGTGTGCAAGTGTGAAGCTTTACACATGCATGTCTGGAATGTATGGGACTGGGGTAAACCATGATTTGGGTGCATGTACAACATGGACCCATTAGTGGAAAAACTTTTCCACTTATTATAAGAGTCAATTGGCAATCTTTGAGCTACAGAGACTTGTGCTGTTCTGTATTCATATTCAGATGCGGTCCTACTCTAACAGCTATTGAGCAAAAGAGGGAGCCACTTGCATCAGGGCAGATCCATATATTTAGCATGGTAAAAAGTACTTGCTCAATAAAATAAATGAAAAGAACACATAATAATCTGAAAAAGATCTTTTAACATATATTTGAAACATAAAGGATGCCTAAATTGATTAGAAATGAGCTCTCTTGTGCTCGAAAAGGTGTTATTTATGCATGTTTATGTAGTATATAATACAAAACATCCACCATGATCAGGGCAGATATGTAGTATATAATACAAATCTGCCCTGATCATGGTGGACTCATCAGTCTGTTGCCCTGGCAACACGGGATGTGAGCAGGATAGCAGTTAAGTATGAATGTCTCCTATTCAGCAGCCAAAACATACAATTTCTGGTTCATAATTTTGTGTGAGAAAAGCCCCCCTCCCCTTCTGGAAGAAATTGGCCTAAACTACTGTTCTGTCAGGTCATGCATCTTGTGCGGCATGCACCCTTGCAACATAAGTGACGTCATGGCACATAACGTCATTTGAGTCATTGTTTCCGCAAGCGCAGAACGTGTGGGATATACTAACTTTCAATGTTATTTCCCTTGGGAAGATGCTGGCTGTTGCTAGTGTAACATTATCCATGAGTTCTAATTAGACAGTTTTAGTATCCTCCCTTATTTTGGTTTCATTACGTCCCTGCATGGAAAGACACCGTATGCTAGAGGACTAGAAATGCAGTATGAGGGCAGTTTTAGTACTACATTAAGGATACATATGTGTATATGCAGTAGTACATGCTGTATGCAACCATTGCCATGAGCAGCTGCATTGCTTTTTGTGGTCACTAGTAAATTTTACATCGGATGACTGGCTAACAACATCCCCAAGCATTCTCAATGTAAATAAGAATTAGCTAGGAAAAAAACACCACTATACCTGCATGAAAGTTGTTTATTTTATTGAGGCAGGCTTCTACAATTCCTATGAAGCTATGATCCTGTTGTCATGGACAAGTGGATATCTAGGTCAGACATGTGACTTTTGAACATCTCTTGTCCAGTGGACAACCAAATTTTTAATCCTAAATAATAATTTATTAAAGCTCAATTGCCTGGAACAGTGACTGAGCCCATGGGAAATGCGAACAAGTTAGCTGGCATAGCATGGGCTGGGCTTAAGGTGTACCAAAATATATATATACACACTGACCATTACAGAAACATATACATGTACAAGTTCAATATGTGATGAGTATCACAAAAAACTCATTTCCTGAAATATATTCCCTCTGTGGTTTTGAGAAAGTAGGTCAAGGTCATCTAAATAATGCAATATAAAACTTCAACATATGATACACATAAATTTGTGGAACTTTGGATATTGTACCCTGTTTCTTTCTCAACATATTGAATTTAGTGTCCTTTGCTCAGGTGTATGATGACCTTGAAACACCTATCAAAGTCACGCAAAATTTAACAAAATTTGATCACTGGCCTAACACATATTTGCTATAAGTTTTGTGGTTCAATCTCAATTTATTATCACAATGATGAACTTAATGTGTTTTTGAGACCTTTACCTGACGATAGGCTAAGATGGCTACCCCTTACAGAGTCTGATGTACCAGCCTTTGAAAGCACTCCAATTGCATTGGTGCATACAAATCTTCATTCAAAATCGAATGATGCTCTGTGCATTAGGGAGTGAAACTATATTATATCTAGACTTGCAGCACACCATCTGGCATCAAATTGGTACTATGGCAAGCATATTGTGTGAATGGATTGGTTTCAGGAAAAAAAGATGCAACCAGCACGTGATTTGGATGGTACATTTATGTCAGACTCTGTAAGGGGCAGCCGCCTGAGTCTCTCATCAGGTACTGAGACCTATGATGTTAGTTTACCACTGGCACTACAATGACTCCACACATCATATATTTTGGTTTGTATAATGTTTCTGTTATTGGATATGGATATATGTAAGATGTAATGATCATCACACTTAAATAAAACAAAAACAAAAGTGTTCCTCATATATGCATTCCTTTTGTGACCTTTAGAAAGTAGGTCAAGGCAATCCATATTATGTGACATCAAACTTCCACATGCAACACATTTGAGGCACATTGGTATATACTTAACCTCCTTTTTCTCAAAATATTAAATTTCATATGTTTTTAACACAGTTTGATCCTCATCTTCTGTAATGTAGCAGATAACACCAGCAAATTTTACTGTTTTTGTCTTTTTGCCTAATCAACATTCCTACCACATTTCCTGATTCAGGGAGAACTCTTTGAAAAAAAAAATGTAACCTCAAAATTTCACATTTTGGTCCATATATTACATAGAGAATCTTTCATTGTAGTAACTGACAGTGAGTTACAACAATGAAAACTTGCTATAATGACACCATTTGTTCCCTAAGAAATGTGTCCGATAACTGAATATGTCAGATAAATGAGTCAAATAACAATGAAAATAAACATTTCCCATGAAAATTTGTGTCATTATATTGAATATATCAGATATCTGAGTGTTGTTATAATGAAGTTTCATTGTGTTTTTCTCTCATGACGGATTGTTGTTGATGAGGAAAATCACAAATGATTGCCGGTCAAAAGTGATTTTCCACACCAACAATGATCCCCAGTGAGAGAAAAATAGTAACTCACTCTGCAGCCATATAAAATTTTGCTTATTCTATGTTTAATTGGGTATTCACATAAAAAAAATGCCCTAGGACTACTTTCAATGTCGACCTGGTGTGCTGTGTTTGTTTACATTCATGGCAGTTATTTCACATCATGCATGACATATCATCAAATGCTCACGCACATTTGATTTTGCCTCAATGTCAATGCATCACTTCATTGATGTAGGCATGTCACCATTTACTAGTAACAATGCTTAGGTAATGTGATCTACAGTGAGTTAAGGTGTCTGCTCTTACTTACTATACATATAACAGATTAGTACAAAAATTGCCAATGTTTCTCTGTTTTTGGATACAAGCCCATCAGTGTATACACTTTTAATTTTGTCAATATGTATGGTTTCTTTGCATGTAAAAATAAATATTCTAAGATAAATTTGTAAAATTTGAGGAGCATTTATTCATGGGGTCTGATTTACACTTTGAGAAAGGATTACAACATAACTTTTGGCATAAAAAGCTTGAAATGAATGGTCATATAAAGACAACAGTATAACTTAGGTAACCATTTTTTCCCCATTAAAAGGAATGGTTTTTATGTCATTGAATTTGGAAGCATAGATCTATAATTAACATTGATATTTTTTCCACTTTGGAGCTCAAAAAGTAGCATTTGACATCAATTGGAATATTGCCAAACAAAAAATGGTTACCCAAGTTATACTGTTGTTGTCTTCACATAGCCGTTAATTTCACAAGGATTCATATATCCAGTTTTGAGTGAGGCTGTCTCAAAATTATCAAGTCTTGTAAACAATTGTTTCTGAGATATTCACTACCAAAGTTAACAAAGGGAATTTGCTGACTTTAATTACTCACAAATGACATCTGCTCAGGCCATTAAGAAGGATGACTAAATCCTAATCTCTTTAACTCTGTCAAAACTTTGACCTATACACTTAAAAACAATATGGTGGTTCTAAGAGGTCACTTGTGAAATAATTTGCTCACCTATAAAAACACATCCAGTGAGGCTTTGACTGTGAATGGTTACCTAAATATCACAATTATTGACCATATCTAACAGCCAATTAACTGATTGGCTCCATAAAGCTTGTACTGACAGAGGGACACTTTTTCATCTTAAAGTTTTGCATTGAAGTAAACATGTTACGTAACAGCCAATTAACTGATTGGCTCCATAAAGCTTGTACTGACAGAGGGACACTTTTTCATCTTAAAGTTTTGCATTGAAGTAAACATGTTACAGTGAAACTATTTGGCATGGATAAAGATTGGCATTTTACCATCCCAAAAGTAGCAAAATTTCATTTAAATGATTGATGACATCACTAGTACCACTAGCAACTTAGACTTTGACCTCCCCCAGAATCCCACCGATTTTGGTGAGGATCTGCCGAAAATTAAAGATGCTAGAGTGTTCACAAGATTTTCATATTTTGACCCCTATATCGCATAATATCGTAGGTGGTACCACCAATATCCAATAGAACCTAGATTTTTATATCCCCTATAAGTCTTGAAAGTTAAATTGAGCTAATTTGAAAACTGTGGACAGTATTGCTGGCACAAGATTTTTGCATTTTGACCTAAATATTACATAATACTATTGGTGAAAAAATTGTTGTATTGAAAATATGCGCCCCAAATCCAGCTTTCCATATATAGTCTGTTTGCTCAATTCGGGTAATAACTTTTCAAGTTATTGATGAAAAACAATACACTTGGACAAGCATCAAACTACATAATAACTGGTTCACAGTGACCCAAAAAGTAGGTCACCAAGTACAGCTTTATGTATCATGTAATCAAGTGCAATTTTGATCTGGAGGCTCAATTCTCTTTGCCATTGATGTCCAAGCTACACCCTGCCATTACAAAATCACCTTTTCAACTTTACAGGCATGGTGACCTCACAAAAATAGGTTGAGGTTACTGATATTACATAACATTCTACTTTTGGCCATGCTCCATATATATCATATAAATTTGGCTAGTCTAATCTAATTACTTTTTCAAATATGGAATTTTACATACTAAACCACATTTTGGCTTCTAATTTCCATCAAATTATAGGTGGCACCACTTGTATCATTAGCAACTTAGACTTTGACTTCCCCCGCAATCCCACCAAATTTGGTGAAGATGTGCCACAAATTAAAGATGCTAGAGTGTTCACAAGATTTTCACATTTTGACCCCTATATTACATAATAATATAGGTGGCACCACCAATATCGAAAGGGGCCTAGATTTTCATACACCCTATAAGTGCTGAAAGTTATATTGGGCTAACTTGAAAACTGTGGACGGTATCAGGCTAACGAGCAAAAGTTGACAGACAGACAGATATGAGTGGTCACATAAGCTCTGCTACCTTTGGTCAGCAGAGCTAATAATAATATGTACTGGCTGTTGTGACACTTTTAGCAAGTAATAACTGAATGGTGGTGACTCTTTGCAACTATTGATGATACATTATCTTGGTATACATTATTTTCAAGGTAGGCTTTTGCTGACCATTGATCACAACAGCTTCCCTGTTGATAAGCATAAAGCCATACACACACAAAAGAAAACCTGACCTTATATACTCATATATTGCGGTAAAATGGTTGAAAATGCATTTGTACTGTGTCCTGCATCAGACATACCTGATGGTAAAGGATACCCTGGTGTGCTACTGCTTATTTGGATGGATGACTGTGATGTCTCTGCAAACATGGCTCTGCTGCTTGTCTCATATTGTTCAATAACAGTTGACACAGTTAAAGCACTCTCTGTGTTTTGAAAATCGCCACAACTTTCGTGGATTGGAGTAGCTTCATGACTACCAGCCTCACAGTGAATGCCATCAATCCTCTGTGCATTAAAGTTTCTTACTTCTTCATGGATTGAAACAGGCAGAACCGTGCCATAATTGTGATCTGAACTTGAGCTTTGACTAAATTGAACATTTGATGACACATAACCAGTTGCAAGTTTGACATTGTCTCCATCAACAGGTACATTTAATTCCATGGATGTAGAACACTGCTGGTAAGATTTCATTTTACTGGTGAGACCCCCAGTTTTGACCTTGGGAAAATGAGACTGTGTTGTAGTGATGCTTGTGTCTAAATCAGTATGACTTTCATGCCCTGTGTTATGGCACTGATCAGTCATGTCACTTATTTTCCTCTTACATAAGTGTTGTCCAGGTTCCTTCTCATCTCCACATCCTTTCATGCATTGGATATTATCTGCACAATTTAAATTTGTTTCAATATTGCCATAATCAACACTGACTGTGCTTGATGTAAATTGTGAGGTATTATTACACAATTCAAATGCTGCTGCATTGGAAAATCTTCCATCATTTATCTTGTTTTCATACACAGTGCTAGATGATTCTGTCTTCAAAATTTTAGTAGGGTGTTCATTTGCAGCTTCCATTGTGAAAGAGAATGCTACATATTGTTTCTGTAGAGTGTGAACTGAAAACAGAAAAGAGACATCAGATGTATACATGATCTTACATTGAAGTCTTAGTTGGAGATCAATGTAATCTTGAACTCTTCCCACAAAATGTCTGTTATACAAAGAATATCTTCTTAAGTGTTCGAAAGGGTTTGTCACTACTTTCCGAATGTTTCTAATTTGCCATTTGCTGGGAGAAAGTTTCTGAAGTCATGAAACCTAATATCCTCATAAATCAATACAACATACCACATCTTTTACAGTCAAAATTCAGAGAGTACGGTCATTTTGAAGATAACACTTGTGATATGAAACTTGCATATTTAATTACCCCCCCCCCCAAAAAAAAAAACAAAAAAACAAAAAAAAAAAACGTGCCCCAACATGGAGCAATAATACTATCTCCGTGATCATGTTCCCACGACCACAGCCTTGATTGACCCTTGTCCTGTTGGTGCTGCAGAATAGTACCAACCTGGAGTCGGACTCCAATTCTCAACCTTGTCTTGTAAAATTATCAGCAGGATCCCATAAGGGGACATTACGCTGATGGGGTAGGCGATTATATGAGGAATAAGCCACTAACCGACACTTCAAGGCCTGATCCGAAGAATCTCGACCTCCACTTGGTTGGCAGACAGACAGTTCGACACCGTGTCCGTGTTCATTGCGCTTCTATAAGAAATATTCATGACAAAATAAGTTATCTTTCCATCGCATATTATCCTTAATTCATTTAAAATCAACATCCACACATTTTATGCTGTCATTGGACATTAGTAGAAAACCAGACATAAAAGCTCACTTCTATAATATCGGCATTCATGAGCACTCACCACCTCTCGGCTAGAGTCTAGCACATGGACCAATGTTATGATGACCTGAAAACGAGATTGACCATGTGATGGTATTTACATTTGAAAGAAAGGTTGTGATTGGTTGCTACTTTCGGACCAACCTTAATTCCTCTTATATAAATTTGTAAACATCGTATAAAAGTTTACTCAACATTCTGAAAATTACAATTTTAATAGGAAAACAATAATATAATGGATATAGACTAACACAATAGTAGAATTTGATGGGGAATACCCATTGACAGCAATCTGAGAACAGCCAATCAAAATAAGTGTTTCATTCGAAAAGTGACCTGTAACATACACACAAAATTTTCTCAGAAACAAGTTTCTACAAATTTTCAGTTAGATCATAGAAATAGTGCTATTAGATCATGCCAAAATTTGTCCTTTTTTCTGCCTTTTTATGTGAAAAAAGTGGTTTGTTGTCGGGAATTCCCTTAAAATGGTGATGAAGGATTTACCCTCACATGACTGAATGAACCAATCAGAGGAAGGGAATTCCCAATACCATTCCCGCCAAATCAAAACTTTGAAGGTGGACTTGTGTCAGATTCTTTTAATTATTTTTGTTTACAATATGATATTTTTTTTAATCGCTCTTCGGGTGAAAGTGGAAGTATTGTTTGTGCTAACCAGAGAGTGTGGAGCTAAGTACATCCACAGAAGAAGAGAAAATCAAGGTACCAATTCGATGTATCGTGATCAGTTTGAATTTCAGCTTTGACTGGGCTGTTGCCACTTCCTAATACATTTTAGCCAAGTGACATTTGTCCTGCAAGAAGTCAATTGTACCAACCAATTGTCGTTTTTTCGTAACAGGACATTTCCTGGGAGTCGCCTCGAGGATCTCTTCGTGATACGAAAGTTACTTATGAGGTAAGTATTGTATATTTTACTCTTGTACCTGCGCTTGTACTGAAGCCAAAAGGGGTGTTCACTCCTTTTGATTACAAGGTTGTCCGAGGCAATTGAGGCGAATTTTGACTGCTATCGGAAAATGTATGGGGTAAGGAAACATTTTGTGTGATTAATACGTCCATTGTGACGCTTCTGGTCATTGTTGTTTATTGCAAGAATTGACATGTCACTTTCTGTTTCTGTTTCTAGAAAAAGTTGTGCACATACCTGTCAATGTGAGACCGCCTGGTCACCCCTTCGTGCTTAACATGGATAAACTTGGTGTTTTATTGCTTGTCTTTCATTGAGTTGACAATTTTTAAAATTTCAGACATGCAACTTACCAAAATTCAACCTTATGCAGTTTCAAAGATGCTTTTCATGCCATATCCTCGTCCATTTCGTAAAATATTTTGTCATTTTTTGGGTCCACATCATTTGGTCGGGCCGAGGAAGTCACATGACCTAAATGGCAATGATTGATAATTCCCTCCAAAAAATACTGTATGAAAACACATTTTTCCCAACACGGACCCACTGTTTCTGTCATTCATTACAAAAAGCTATATAAAATGAGCGTGTGTGTCAAGTTTGGTGGGTACTGCATGTAAACGAAGCGAGATATGCTTAGAAATATGGCCCATTGGTTAACATGGGCATCTCTATTTACTTCCCTGACGTCGACGTCTGAACCTGCTTGGGTTACCACTTGACCCGCGGGTACATCATGTAGATGATCGGATAAATACAGATTAAGCAGTCCTGATTATCGTCATCAAATGGTGAAACGACGGAGGAATAGTTCTATCGACAAAGGAAAAAAAGAAACTCCGGAAAATGGGTAAAAAAACGAGAAAATTTTTCTGATACCAAACCGCCATTTTGTTTTTCATGGTTTTGGTTGTTAGCATAGGCGTTTGCGAAATTTTCCGCCTTATTTTTGTGAATTATTGCAATATTTAGACCCCAGAAATTAGTCAAAGTAAATTCTTTGTGACTAGATCTATTTAGAAGAAACAAAATTAATGGTAATTAGCGCTTATTATTCGGTTTAATTTGTAAACAATTTATACGGTAGGTACGTCGGCACGGCAGCCATATTGAATTTTCAGCCAAAACAGAAATGATTTTCGAATATAATTTGTGAAGATAAAACTCCGACTGATATTGTTTTCTGATTACTTCCAGCATGACAGTAGAAGTAAACAATGGATTGAGTGAGCAGAAAGGAGAGAAAACGATTGTGTCAGGGGGCAAGAGTCAAGAAGCAGCCTCGGAAGAAAAAAGATGCAGTAGACAAAAGCCAGATTTTACAACAAAAGATGGATCAGAGGAGGAGAAGAAAGATCAAGGATGCCACATGGTTACAAGAACTAGTAGTAGGGTGGCAAAAAGGCCACGACGAGACTTAAGTCCCCCACCGTCACCACCCAAAAAAGCAGGTATGACAACAAGGAAATAATTGTTTTCAATGCTATAAAGCCAATTTGTGACTAAATTATCTGTGGAAAGCAAAGTGAACTAAGGTAGGTGTTCATAATGATTTTTCTGTGCAGAAATATGGTCTGCTTTTTCTTTTACAGTTAGAGCATGTTTATTTCATAAACTTGCTGATTCCATATATATACTAGATGCACTTACTGGTAAAGTTTGTGCTTGGAAAATGCTGCACTCCAATTTCCTCAAAAAATATCTATTACACTGGTGATGGAAGGGACATGCAATGTACAGAATAGCAGGTCGTTGGTGTAGGACAGCCAACATGGGTAAACAGCTACATGCTGACATACACAGTCATGTCATTGATCATGTTTATAGATGTTTGCTGCGGTTCAGTATTTTCCTAGTGCACATGTATGTTGGAAAGTTACTTCCGTACATGCAGCTTTAAAAAAACTTCTTAACTGCCCATGTTTGACCTTCCTTCAAAGAAATTCGTTAGCAAAACAAACTCGTTTTTGGTCATTCTGTTGCATATCAGACAGACACAAATAATAAACAGTTGTTCATTGCATATGGTGAATGAAAGTTGGTTTTATTTATTAAGTTGTTGGGAACTTCCTCACTTATGTGTTTTAGGTAATTAAAGTAAAAACAGGCCAATGACTACTTCAGTTTACAAAATGTTTCCATGTGATAACTACTCAATTTAACAGTAATCGATGTCACTTAGGAGGGTCACTATATGATGTGGGTACCGGGTTTGCCATGGCATTCAGTGATTCCACATATGCCATCACAGTGTACCAGTCATAATTTAGAGCATAGCCTGGGGTCTCATTGACATCTGTCACCTGCTGTGACACCCAGAATATTTGCCAATTTACCCAAGTGCAGAACTGTTCACTTTGTTAACCAATGTTTATCATTGGAATGATCATTTTTTCATCATACCACTGAAAAGTTAAAGTTTGTTGACTGCATTGATTGCATGCAGATTCATTGCGAATGGGGTATGGTATCAAAATGCAAGGTGTTTTAGCAAGTTGAAATTGAAACAGTATGCTTTGTGTATAATTCTAGCCAAAGAGACCAAAACTACAACTAACACACCGGAGACAAAGACACGTCGTCCATGGGAGTTGTGGAGTACAGAGGACAAGGACACATTCTTTGAGGGTCTTTATGAAGTGAGTGTACAGTCTCTCATTTAATTCATTTATTTTTGTAGGGGGTGGGGTGACAAAGTTGTCACTAAAGTTGTAAATTTTGTCATGTCCTTATGTATAATGCTGTATCTTTCTTCAACTTCTGCTTTTTTTTTTTTTTTTTTTTTTTTTTGACATTTGTTCGGTACACAGATATTCTACTGCCATGGGTATGTTCATTAAGCCAGTGACTAAAAGTATCAAAAAAACCCCAATATTTTGTGCTCCTTTTGTGATGCTATATACATTCCGACTACTTCATGAAAGGATGGGGAAATAATCTCTTCTCCACCTCATGTATATGTATATTCCATGTAGCATGTGTCAGAGCTAAGATATTTTGAAGAGTATTTTGACTCAAACTTTTCCAGGCATGAGAAATGGGTAATTCTGGCCACATGGATCGGAAGCCTGTGTCAGGTGCCAGTGTCTTCTCTTTTCTTGAGTGGGAAAAATTTTATAGTGTATGTGTAGGAAATGTATGAGTGAACATGAGGAACAGTAGAAAGTACCTGCAATCTTTGATAAATTTTAATAAAATGTATATTCCACCATTGACTGTGCATTTCAGAATTTAAGTGTGTAAAGCACTAAGTGTGACTGAAAAACGTTATTTTCTACCTTTTCCATACTATGTGTATCCCTGGTTTCTGTGGGCAGTTTTTAGGGAAAATGTATGTCTTCCTAGTGTATGCATATCTTTGCAAAATACCCACACCCTTGCAGATCACTGGGGTGTGACTTGTGTGTTCAGCTATTAACAGGCCAATTGAGCCATTCTTGTATACTTGCACAAGGGGTTACTGAGACTTCATGAAGCAGTTATTGACTTATTTAAATTCTAGATGTTGTATGTTACATTTACTGTGAAATGCTATTTAATTGATTTTAAATCTTTTTTTTTTTCTTTCCTAGTTTGGCAAAGACTTTGATGCCATCCAAACTTTGATAGCACAAAAGCATAGAAAAAAAGGAGATGCGCCAGAGCTGATCAAGAACAAAGACCAAGTGCGTCATTTTTACTATCGGACGTGGCACAAGATTTCAAAGTACATTGATGTTGTGGAAGGTAGGTTAAATATTTCATAAGGTGTAACCTTTGTGTGTGCTGGAGTGATACAGTCAGCAGCTCTCCTGATGGGTATCATCAGCAATTCTAGTGAATTTTTTTTCCAATAAATTGATATCAACAAGAAATTTGAACAAAAGTATTGAAGTGGGCAATGCTTCGTAATAGTTGGCAGGTTATGGCAATGTAAGGACTGACAGTGACTTTTGTGTTCTTCACCAGTCCTGTGTAGAGCAACAGGTCATGAATGTTTACAGTAGTAATGTAGTGGCCAAAATGAAGAGCAAGTCCATCATTTAATAGCTTTGGTCCAAATTAGCTAGGACTGTGAGCTACCGCTGCAATGCAGCGATCGCACCCCCGCTCTCAACTTGGCAACTGGCCTTTCTCCGTTGCTAGGTAGGTCACTCGATCCTCAGCTGTCTCACACGGTTTTGCCATGGGTTTGTTGTGCATTGTCTTTCTGCAATCGTCCAGTTGTTATACGGAAATAACGTGGGCACTGGGTGTTCCGGTGTCAGAATTTTACCCGCAACAAATTGTCTTGAACAAATTCTGTCAAATTTGCTTGGTGGTTCGTAATCCTCTGGTCTTTTCTCCATATTCAACCACCTGCCATTTCTGTGTTTCTTTGGATGAAAATTTTGGAAAGCTCCCCCTTGCATCCAGCGGTATTTATCCAAGTTACCCAGTTTTCTTGTGTCTGGCTTACAGTCATGAACTTTGCAATTGTAGACTGTCATTGTAGCTTGTAAATACTTCCGTCCTACGTTGAAAAATAACGATCAACTTTGCGATGTCATTTCCCTGTACTTGAACTAGGGCGCAATATGGCTGCTATATTGAAACGACCTACCCTGCCGCAAGGTGCACCGGGAAATGACCCTGGCGCTTTAGCGGCTACCGACAGTACTAGCTAATTTGGACCTCAGGTGTTATGTTCCATGTTTGTCAGAGTGGCTTCAACCTTGACATTACAGTACAGTGGTTCCCCCTCTTATAAAGCCACCCCAAATGTGCAAGAAAAGTGGCCTTATAAGAGGGGTGGCCTGCAATAAAGTTGGCTAATCTGCGGGTTCCGCAGGCAATGAGATGCACAATTTAAAACACTGTATTATCAAAGACTTAAGTTAACCAAGGTACAATTTTACCGTGAGCACTATACTTCAAGCTTAGATTGTAGCATTATGTACACACACATTTAGTACAGTGAAACCTCATTATAACGACGCTCAGATATCCTACGTATTCAATACAATGACACAAATTTTCATGGGAACAGCTTTATTTGCTTTGTTTTTTGTCTCATTTATCTGACATATTCAGTTATCCGACACATTTCTTAGGGAATAGACGGTGTTATTATAACAAGTTTTCACTGTATTAGCACGTGCTAACTGCACACATACGTACATACCATGGATGGTAACAGAAGGGGAGATACCGGCCTGACTGTTACCCATACACACCCCAGGTAGGCTAAACGTGTATCGGTAACAGTATCAGAGCCGAACTGGCTAAATTTAGGCTTTTTTTGCGACTGTTGGCATGATGTAGTGCCATTCTTTCAACATCCCAGATAGTGTCACTTAAATTTTATTTTACTTTTATGCAAGACCTGACACCAAAAGGTGTCCACCTGGCAGTACCTATTTCAGGGAGTCAGTCTTAGTAGATGTGGCTATTCATGGAGATGTTTGGATAAGCATTTACTATCAAAGCCCCACTGGTTGCATTTTCACAGGTGATTGTAGCACTACATTGTGGGGTTAAAAACTGTCAGAAAGCTGAACAGTTGTGAGTGAGTTTAAGGGATTAACAATTTAAAAGTAATTTACATTTCTTAATGAGGTGAGAAAATGTCAAATAGGAGCACATAGTTTAAGCTAATGTCTTGAGTTAACTCATTCCATACCAGTCCCTGATTTTTCTGTATATTTACCTAAATTTGAGACAATTGCATATTTAAATTTTTCACGAAAAGAGCTTTCATTCAAGTAGCAACATTTCTATAGGCTTAGGTCAGTGGGTCTGGCACTGCCTGGCAAGTCATGCCGCAAGAGCAGCTGCACAATGACTTGCCAGGCAGTGCCAGAACCACTGCCCAAGGCCTGTGACCATAGTATGGAATGAGTTAAATATGAATGTCAGTGTCACATTATCCAATTTTTGACTGTTTAATTTGGAGAAAGCTTTTAACTAAAAATTGGGTGGATGGATCTTTTTGAAATCAATGGTAATGTGAAGAAATGAGTATTTGTGAGTTGATTGTTTGTGTGGTAATATTTTAATTTTAAATGGCTTTTTGGGAGCTTCAAAGCTGAAAATGTTTGCTTCTGCCTACCCTTTTCTCCTATATTTTACCATACTTCGGGCAATTACATTCTTTTTGTCATAAAAATTCAGTATATATCAGACTAATTGAGAATATAACTTATTAGCCTGTCTGTTGACCACAAGTATAAGATACAAATTCAGAACTAGAAAAGATTTGCTTCAAATTAAATCTTTGTCTTCAAAAGTTGTATATATTAAGTGCTACAACTTTTTTCCTTTGTTATTTCACATTCCAGTAAACTAATGGTTAGATGAACGTTTCAAAGTGCAAATGACCTTGACCTCTGACCTTAAGAGGTCACCTGCAAATTACAAAAATGTGCAGTGTTGCAATACCTACAATTAGAGCCTGACTAAAATTGGATGAAAGTTGAATAAATTCAAAGGCTCATATGACCTTGACTTTTGACCTTTAGATGTCACATGTAAATAATTGAAAGGTATACAGGTGTAACAGTGTCTATAATTTAGGCCTCAAGTAAACCAAATCAGATCAAAATTGACAAAGCTATGGCTAGATAAAAATTATAAAGGGCCAAATGACTTTGAGCTTTGACCTATACAAGTTACATGTCAATTACTGAAATGTGCCGTATTGCAATATCAGCCTGTCTGATGACCACGAGTATAAGATACAAATTCAGAACAAGAAAAGATTTGCTTCAAAGCAAATCTTTGTCTTCAAAAGTTCTATATATTAAGTGCTATAACTTTTTTCCTTTGTTATTTCACATTTCAGTAAACTTATGGTTATATGAAAATTTTAAAGGGCCAAATAACTTTGAGCATTGACCTATACAAGTTACATGTCAATTATGAAATGTGCCGTGTTGCAATACCTAGTACCTACAGTGTCAGTCCAGCATGATTAGAATTGGATAAAAATATTACTGGCCGAGTTATGGCTGGATGAAAACTTCAGAGGTCCAAATGACCTTGACATTTGACCTTTAGAGCTCCCGTGTAAATAACAAAATGTACTGTGTTACAATATCCCTTTTTAAAGCCTAACATGAACCAAATCAGAAGAAAAATTAACCAAGTTATGGCCAGATGAAAATTTCAAAGCCCTGGCAAATAGCCTTGACCTTTAACTTTTAGAGGTCACATGTACATTAAAAATGTGTACTGGTCCAACGCCTACAATTTGAGTTCACCATGATTAAAATTGGATGAAAATTGACCCAAGTGAAGGCTAGATGAAAATCAAAAGTCCAAATGACCTTAACCTTTGACCTTTAGAGGTTACATGTGAATTATAAAAGTGTGCAGATCCGTTTACAATACCTACAATATGGGTCCAACATGGTTAAAATTAACCAAGTTATGTCTGGATAAACATTTCAGAGGTCCAGTGACCTTTACCCTTTACCTTTAGAAGTCACATGTAAGTAACAAAAATGTGCTGTGTTACAAGCACATGAATTGAAGTCGGACTGCTTACCTGTACCTATAATAGTTATGGAGATATTTAAGATTTAAATTTTCAAATGGCCCTATTTGCATATATAGTTTTCAAAACTGTTGAACCTCTTTACAAAAACTCAAAACTTCATGTATGGAAGTATATTCATGCAAGTTTGGAGTTTCTATGTATAACTATTTCCATAAAAACAACAACAAAAATGTCTATCTTTTTTTACCTCTTTACAAAAAAACTGAAGACTTCATGTATGGAAGTATAATCATGCCAAGTTTGGAGTTTCTATGTGTTATTGTTTTAAAATGAAATGTCAGATAAATTTGAAGGTAAAGAAATAAAGAATTCCCAGAAAAACAATATGTCTGTGTTTGCATACAGACATAACTACTTCCATAAAAACAAGAAGAAATGCCTGCCTTTTTGGACTGCTACTTTGGGATGTCCTTTTTAGACGAAACGTGCCCCGCCCTCCTGAAAAGGTGCAGGCAACACTGTGTGTCAAGTCATTTTACAAATTTTGAAATTTTACACCTGAGCTTTTCTTGTAAACCTTTCAGAATCACAGACAGTGTAAATCACACTCATGGATTGATATGCCCCTTCATTATGCAAATTAAGCTTACAATCTTTACTGTTGCATGAAATGAATGTACGTATGGGTGAAAAAGAAAGATAAAGTGGAATCCTGTTATTAAGACCACCTTTAGTTACACCTAAAACTTAAAAGTGGTCTTTGTTTGAAGGTGGGTTACTTGTATGTGATTTCAGAAGTGAAGGAGCAGACACTGCAGCTATATGGACTGATCAACTATGGCGAGTTGCGTCGCAGAGTGGGTGGAGGCAGTAAGTAACATTGCCACAGTCTCTTTGTAGGAAAACAATCGTGTCAAATTACTTGTACATACAGGTAGGCCAGAGATGCCCTTTTAGATTTTTTTCTTTTGAATTCACATATTTTATTCTGCCATGTGATCAAAGAACAATGTTCAGTTTTTGTCAAACAGCAAAAAGCTGATCAGTGACAAGAAATAGAGGGAATATGTAGGTTTCAGGTACATTAGAACTCATTTATTATCATTTTGCTCATGCATCTCACGGTTACAGATGTATGATGAAAACATTAACTGTTGATTCTAACATAATGCTTGTAGGTGATGTGTACTTCTTAGGGATAAATGTGATGCTTGAATATGTTACAGGTTTGGACCCCCTTCATGGCCACAAGTTGAATGAATTGATACACAAAGGGTAGGTTTAGAGATAACTTCCAACAATCTGGGCAGTGCACTTGTAACCTTGACATGTGTGACAGCAGGTAAAGCCCTGGAATTTGGACTTGTAAAAAGCAAAGTCTTGCCGAATTGATTTGAATAACTGTTTCAAAGATTGATCTGTCAACAGGTAAAATCAAAATTTTCGCATGGAAACTTCATTCTGTGTCTTAATATCAACAAAATATAACCACGATAAAAAAGTCATGTGTTGTCATATTATCTTGGAACATCGAATGTAAAGAGCACAATAACTTGAAGCAGAACAGAGGCACAAGTTTTGACATGTGAAAGAAATAAAATTTATCATAAAAGGTATGTAGCAGCAAGTGTTTTATGCATGTTTTGCTTTGCTCACTTTCAGCGCCACCACCGTGAAAGCAAAAGGAAAGACATTCAGGTGTGTATGATGCATGGAAAGTGTGTCATATTCTTGCATACAAAGTGAAGAGGGAAGGAGGACAACTGCCTATTTGTAACAGAGTCCTTCCATGCTAAAGTTCTAATGATTAACAGGTCACATCAAACTCAAATTTTGCTAATTTGTATCATGATACCATTTCTTGACCTGATTATACTTCGGCAAATGACCTACGTCATTTTTAAGGTCATAAAATCCATATGTGTGCTGAGCTGGGGGGGGGGGGGGGTCATTTTATCTGTTGGCAACAACCAAAAAAGTTAAATCTATCTGTCAGTAGGTTTGGAGCTGATTGGATGAAAAGTTTTCATAAAATTGTTTCTAAATTGCATCATCATGAAAATTATCTTGTAAAGAAAAAAAAATGTTTTGTAGACTGCATTAGTATTTTTCACAAAAATTGAACATATTTACATCAGAGTTCTTTGTTTTAGCTTTGTTTGCCATCTTGAGATGCTATCAATACCAAAAATACAGTTTCATAGTTATTTATAAAAATAAAAGTACGGTCAGTAATTGAAGAAAGTTGACCAGTTTACCATATTGAAAGAGGGGAGTCTTGCATAGGCCATGTTAAATCACTTTTCCTTTTTTTGTATGGCAAACTATTCAGGAGCAAGCATTTCATTCATTAACCCAAGTGCTGCGGGACCCGTGTTTAGACGGTCCAAAACGCAGGTTAAAAAACCATTGAGCAGTACTAGGGTTAACATATAAGATTAAGCAGATTAAAAGAAAGGGCGCAAGTCTAGTTATCCCATTTTTAGCGTATAATTTCGGTTGCAAAAAAAGCACTGTATAGTTACAATAAAATTGATTATTTTCAGAGTTACAGTTTAATGAGTGAGTGATATTTTCATTTCAGGCTAAAAACACCTGTGTGCAGAGCCTTGAAGAAACTAAACAATGTGAGCGGTAAGTATATATGATCAAACTTACAGTTATACTATGCAGAAATGTCCATCAAGCATGTAGTTAAAACTGTGTGACAGACATTTCTAATGACATATCTGGTCCACTGCAAGTTAGCCCGAAGCCAAGACCAAGTTTTTCCAGCAAAAATGGAAAATTTGTGCAAGAAAATTTTAATGTATTTAGGCCAAACAAAATAAGTAATTGGTTTCTCATGAAGGTTCCCAATCGCGTGGCTACTTGTTCCTGCCTTGGATCTTTTTTTTTTGGTTGTTTGTCACAAGGGCCATGCTGTCTAGGTCATTCTTTATGAAGGCCATGCCATCCTAGTCATGCTATTTGCGTCTGTGTTGAGAGGTGCAAGTTGAATCTGCAACGACACGTCGCCAATTTTTCACAATTGGGTGCAAGCTATCACACGCTGCTGTAATACTTTATTGTTTTTGCCTGCAAGAGGCACATTGATTTTTGTTGACATTCATTGTCTCTACCAAATATATAGTTTTCTGTTGACACAATTTTTGTAATGTTTGGCATTCCCAGGCAACCATAATGCTGACAGAAAGAGCGTACAGCTTGGGCTCACATGATGGACCAAATGTTGCAATATTTTGAAGTTGATGTCTTACTGCCACATTAAAATATTAGAGTTTATTGTATCCAGGGCAGATGTAACTTGCACAATGTTTTTTTTTTTTAGCACTTTCACATTTGTAAATGGGCAAAACAATGTAAAAACAGCACTTGCACTGGTTTCTGCCCTCGGTAGGACTACATCACTTATGGTAAACACCACATGTTTGGTATCATTGGCAAGTTCAGAACTTCGTCTACATCAGTAAAATACTTGCTCCTCCTGCATCCCCTGAAATTTTCATAGGATTAGGACTCGGTTCTTCTGAAGCTTTCTGTTATGCTTGCAAGACATACAGAAGTTTATTCACTGTACATTTGGTACCAATGAAGGCAATGTCGTGTGCCTGGCCTCCATTTACATGTCGGAAGCATTGCTTTTTTTCGAACATACTAGTAGTCTTGCCCTCAACAAAATTAACCGCTCATTGTAAATAATGTGTAAAATAAGCAAAATAATATTTGATGTTGTGAAAATCAACCACATGGTATCAGTCATTTCAAACAAATTACTGCAGAATAAATATGTGCACTTGCAGTCATGTATCGCGTATCACAAATGATGCCATGGGCACTCAGGGACCACAAATCTTCAGAACTGCATTAGTGACTGGCACTCAAAGAGCTAATTGGTAGAAAAACTTGATTTAATTTTTTTTTTTTTAATAAGCCACTCTGCCACACAAAATTAATTTCTTCAGCAAAATAATAAAATTAAAAAAGCCTCCTCATGCCCTCATTCCCCCCCCCCCCCAAAAAATTGTGAGAAACTATTTCTATTAATTTCGTTCTGCCTTGATATATAAATTTTTTTGTGTGATGGCACTTTTCCCAGTTTACATGTTGTATACCTGACTATGGGCTTAATTGTATGGTGTTGCTTCAATTTGTCACAGAAGCAAAAGAAACTGAAGACAATGAGAAAGTGAAGCTTCCAGAACACATAGTGATTGAACTCCAACCCAAGTCCAATGCTGCCTGGGCAGAAGTACATGCCATGGCACAGAATCCACGGGTGAGATTTACTGTGAAGCCAGATCGCCGTTTGTCCTGTGTGATTGACTTCCTCAACAAGAAGTGGAAATCTCAGCGTGTACGGATGAGGGAGGAGCTTCAGGCAGAAGAAACGGTTGAACGAGAGCTGCGGCTGTTGCCACCTGCTGGCACCAAGATGTGCTCCTTTGCTGTGACAGTTCCCAGTCAACACAGAGTCGATTTAACTCTAGAGAACTACAAGGAGAACATTAAAGGTACTTCCCCACCCACAGACAAGAAAAAAGAAAAGAACTCCAGCAAAGACTTTTTGTTGTCATTTTTGAAGGAAAGTCATTATTGTTTAAGGGAAACATTTTTACTCTAGGGTCATTCAGGACTAATATCACAAAATGTCAAAAATATTTCATAACTGCGTTTTATGTGAAGCAGGGCATCTTTTAGGATTAAACATGAACTGGGTCACGGTGACCTACTTTCGTCAGCTGGCTTGACTCAAAAAAAAAGAAAAGAGGGGGGGGGGGGGGGGGGAAATTAGCACAAAAAAGACCAGCAAAGATATTGCTGGATGGCTATCACTTAAGCAGACATTGATACAAAATGTGTGAGTCTGTACAGCTGCGTGTATGATTACAAAGGTTAGGGTTTAAAGTTTAAAAAAAAAAAAAATTGTAACAATTCATTATTAACATTTAGAACTAAAAATGTTTTAATGGCCATCTCAAGGACAGGACCCATTATGTTACAGGTTGTCCACCCATCAATCCATGGTGTCATCTGTCCGTGATTTGTTTTTGAAGGTAATATATTGATAAATATAATGGCCATGTGAAACTGAAATTTACCTCATATGTAGTGACACCATTTCTTGCATTTTGTTGACCATTACTTCATTTTCATGGTCATGGGAACCATGTTTGTGCTTAGATTGACCCTTAGTCACACCATTTGTTTCCCCATAAAATTGTAGTGTACATGTAAGCATGAAATGGTTGCGTGTGCAGAATATTTGAGGGGTCTTTTCACGAAAATTACACAAGGCCACAATGCATCATACACTGGTTTAGCCATGAGTTTTGAAACTGTTGCTGTGTATTGTTCAGTATTCAAAGTACATGTAATATAATGTCTTGGACAAAGTCGAACAGTTTGTCATAGAAAGTGTCTTATCCACAAGACAACCTTGCGTTCATAGTTAGAATTCTAGTGCTTGATGATTGCAGGTATGACAGAGTCAAACTCCTCCCCTCCAGTGAGGAAAGGGCGTAAAGCCAAGGAGAAAGCTGCAGAGGTAGAGCATCAGAATGAAGCTGGGCCACAATCTGCGACAACCAATGATGGAGCTACCATGTCATCATGTGTAGGCAAAAAGGCCAGCACAGACACAAAGGTGGTGGGTGACCATGGTAGTGCAAGTATTGTAAATAAGCAAGGCTGTGATATAAAGAGAGGAGAGACATTACAACTGCCACAACCAGTCGTTAAAGGACAGTGTAACAAAGATATCACAAGTACAGAAACCACTAGTCACGCCCCAGGTACAAACTTGCAGCATGTACTGGGGCCACAAACTGTGTCAAACCCCAGACCGAAAACCCCCACGAGTGGGGAGAAATTTGTCCCTACATTAGGGAATCCTGCAGAAGGTACTAGCTGTGATGATACTGACACTGATGTAGCTTTAGCTAAGCTACAAAGTAAAGGTTGGGGTCGAGAGGATGCCGAGCATATATCTATTGCGGAAATGTACTTGATGATGGGGAAGCCCAGTAAAATCCGCCTAGAGTATGACTGGTTTGACATTAAGAAAACACCAGAGATGTTGAAGTTAGAACTTGGTAATATGTTGAGGAGGTTAGTGCATATAGCCACAACTGAGTTTGCAGATTTTACTAAGAGTAAGCAGGGATCTCGTGTGGCATCACCACCCCGTTGCACTCTGTGTGGAGCTACTAACCAAAACTCTCCACCTACGGGAAGAGTGCGTCAGAGCCCTCGCTCTTCTAATGGAGCACGGCAAAGGGCTGGTTGTGGGAAGAATGCCTTCAAACAAGACAAAGCCACTAACACTCCAAGGATGGTCACGCCTGCTTCCACCAAGACAGCTACGGTAAGACAAAAGAATGAGGTACAGAATATCTGGGGATTCTTTCAAATCTACAATTTACTTATTATTTTCATTTTTGTGCTGCAGTTTGAAGCATATGGTAGTTCAGATTTTTTTTTTTTTTTTTTGATAATCTGCATACTTTTTTTTACACCTTAGGAATCTCATCTATATGCTGAGTACAAAATAATCTGTACAGTACAGATGGATCCACATGAATTCAGGTCACATTATTTATTAACTCTGTTCATGTACATGTGCTTATGATATTATGACAGAACAACTTACAAGTAACTGGCAGTTTTATGCATTCATTTTTTCAGTTGGCTAATGGGAAAGACTGCAATGATCCAGTATTCCGCGTCCCTACGGCTGTGCCTATACGGCCGAGTCAGGTACAGAAGATGTTATCTGCATGTGTGGCAGAGAGGAACCAGTTCATGCAACAGATGGACACAGTCAATGTAAGCACATACAATGAATGAACAGTGTTTGATGGGGGCCACGTGGATGCATCTCATCCAGTCATCACTGAATTGACACTTTTCAGTCTCCAAGGCTTCAGTGGCCATTTTTACAAAGAATTTTCATCTGCAGATACTGACTTTCTGAAGGATCAAAATCAACTTGTTTGATCCCAAATTGGTCTTCCTACATTCTGTGAATTATAAGGGAAACTTAAAATTATATACCTTTTCAATCATAATATTTTTGTACTTAAATACAGGGATGAATTTCAGCTTTGTGTTAGCACATCATAATATTGATATATCTTGCATACCCTAACAGGTGTCAGAAATATACCTTGATTTGGTGTCTACCCAAATTGTTAAGCCTTGAGTATTCGTATGTCGTCATTTTTAATTCCCTCCCTCCCCCCCCCCCTCCTTCAAATTCATTAGGATCAATAAAAGACGCTAAAGAGTGGTAATAATGTAAAAGATATACCATTGTGAATGCTTGCATCTGTCTTTCATTGACCATGTCCTTGACAGACTTGGTAGTGATATACTATGGATGTAGATTTTTGTAACACAGGCTCTTCAAAACCATCAACCAAGGTTGCTTGGTCTTACCCTCCCCCCCTCCCAGCAGTAGCCATGAAGAGAGGCCACCCCTTCCACTTCTCCATGCAAGAAGGGTAGCATTTTCATTATATTTCTTCCCTAGACTGGTGACTCTTCACGTGAGGTGTATTTGGGATGGCCTTATCAGTGAGTTGGGGGTCGAGGATGGGCAAGACCCAAAACAGGAAAGATCTTGATTGACATGAACTGTACATAGCACAGTATAGTCACAGACAAAAAAAGAAACATAAAGTAAAGATGTAACATGCAAATAAAACAAATTGTATCTATAAATCACAGTCAGATGCCCCAGAGGATCTGTCAGTTGAATCAGAATTATTACCTAATGACCCTTGCATTCATATTGAATGCACTGTGAAGTAGAAGACTGGCTTGCATAAAATATTACAATTGTTACCATACGTCATAATATATTAAAACTTCTTCTCTTCTCTAGTCAAGTCAGTAATATTTGCAAAGACTAATGATAATCTCTTCAGATAAATTACTTCTCAATTTCTCATAAGTACAGTCCAACATAAGGTGTATTGCATCATCTACAAAATCTTAATTACAAAGCTGACATTTTCTCAATTCTGCAGGTGTTTTTGGTCTCGCGTAACGACCAGTTGCAATTGCTGATGTGTGAGCACAGATTCTCAGTTTGAAAAAATTCTTTATTTACTTGTATGTTTGTTTTGTAGATAATGTTCTAAATCAAATTTATGTTTGAAAGTACTGTATGTACGTAATTTACAGGAGTCAGTACCATTTCCATTAATCTGTTTGTGCTATTTACTGTCATAAATAGTTCAGAGGTGCTCTCAATTTTTGAACAACTGGATTTGGTTGAGCACCACCTACATTATACCATGTTTCCTGCAACCCTGGGAAGTTCAGTATATTGCTAGTTCACTTTATCCAGCAGGAAGTTTCATTATTGCACAGCATGTGGTTTTCCAGTAAACACTTGAACACTAAACTGTCTTGATTACCATATTACAGGCATATCCAGTACTTAGCTATTTTTGATGTACATGTACTTTCAGTACACATTTCTTGTTCCATGCTCACCAACTATACTTTTGTTCTGCTGACAGAAACATGCAGATATTTTGTTACCAAAGAGGAATAAAAAGATCAATCGGCCTGTACGGAAGCCTCTGATTGTACAGCGGACATTGCTGCCCAAGGCTCAAGTGCCTACAAGACAGATCATGACTCTGACCATGTTACCCAATGCATCACAACTTGCCCAGACTGGCTCATTCCTGCCCGTGTTGCCAGGTGGCAGTGAATCTATGGTGAAGACCGCACCCCTTGCTAGGTCCATGCAGGGTGCTAACTCTCCTGCTGCAAGTGAGTAAAAGTTACTAAATTGCCATCTTTTACCTTGAAGGAAATTTAGTGATTTAGTGTGGCTTGAAAGTTGCTGTGAGAGTTAAGATAAGAATTTGATACAAAGATACCATGGTATGATCCATGCACCAAACTGTGTCATAACCTAATTCTTTGGCACCATATGAAGCAACAAAGAAATATTTGTTGAGGAGGAGCTATACCAAAAATATTTTACAGTGCCAAGTTTGGTAACAATGTTCATAGATTGAATAGTATTTAGGCATAAACTTTAAAGGGATACATGTAATTATATGTTGATATTATGACCTGCATGTGACATAAATTTGTATTACCTCTATACTTGTACAAATGTGGAAGAATTTACAGGTTTAGTCAGATAATAATATTTTTGCACAAAACTCTTATGTACCTGTGTGGCTGAAAACGTCATAGGTATTTTTATTTTTGTCTTCGTTGGTTCAGGAAATACGGAAAGCTAAAAGTTAATTTTTATTGATTTAGGGGTCCGTCTAATTTTGAAAGCATATATGTATATATATATGTATGTATGTATGTATGTATGTATATATAAATATATATATACATATATATATATACATACATATATACATATATATATATATACATATATATATACAGTGAAACCTCCCTATACCGAACGCCCAGGGGACCGAACAAAAGTGTTCAGTATAGGGAGGTGTTCGGTTTAGGGAGGTTTCCACATTGTGGCCATCTTACCAACCGTGCCATACAGATACCAGCTGAGATCATTAGGGTGGGAGATACTCATGTTAACTACATGTACATCTTCAAATAAATGAACAACAAAGAAGTAATTTTTGATTGTTTTTTGTCATTTGGGAAAGATGTACTGACTATGATAGAGCAAAGTTCAGATGTATACATGGACATGTATATATAATTGTTAAAGAACATTATGACATATAGTGTATGTTCATATTGAAATAACATGCTTACGACCTTGCACCTATTTTAGCAGAGCTGTTGCTCATTTCAGTCTACTGGTACTCCTTGAAATGAAATCCCCTGGCTTTGGTGAGACAAACATAATGACTTAATTTGTAAGTTATTGTTCGTTAGGATGATTAAAGAAAACACCCAAAACTGCTCCAATTATCCCTGAGAGGATAGGAACAAGGTGCTGAGTGACATTGACACTTTCACCCTACACCCTCTTGTTGCCATCTACAGAAGTGACAACAGGTGTTCAACAGCTTGCTGTGGATTGTTTTTATTGCTGCTGGTATTAGCAATAATTATGCCTGTCTCTGAAGTTAATCTGGTCAGTTTCAGCCTTTTCAGTAATTACTCCCTGCAAATACACAAAAATATGCTGAATGTGTGTTCAGTATAGGGAGGTTTTTTGGGAAAATGGTGTTCATTTGGGGTGTTCATGTTCACTATAGAGAGGTGTTCAGTATAGGGAGGTTATCTTATAATGGAAGCATATGGGAAAAAAATTGGGACCGAGAAAAAGTGTTCGGTATAAGGGGGTGTTCGGTATATAGAGGTGTTCGGTAAGGGAGGTTTCACTGTATATACATACATACATACATATATATATTGTAATGTGGATAGGCATGGAAACAAAAAATATTAAGTGCCTTTTTATACAATTATTGAAGTGTTCAATTCAATCTTTTCTTTTCATGAATTTTAAATTGTATGGTGCTAGGTAAGACATATGGTCTCTCATTGAAGATTTCTTGGTCATTTTTACGTGTGTTTTCTGTATTCTGCTGTCTCACAATGAATTACAGACTTAAAGGCATCCTTCCAGATTGTTTTGTCCCAGAACCATGGCAAAAGCTCAATACAACAGTGTAATTGTGGTGTCTCAGGTACAGAGTATGAAGGGCAAACAGACTTGGCCAGGAGAAAAGGGCTTGCTTCCAGTTTGAAGCAGATTTTATTAGTATCACACTAGAGTCATTGAAAAACAGAAAGAAAGAAATAGTATGTAACACATGCAATTCAGATCCACTGCCTGCTGGAAATTAGCCTTGTTTCTATTTGAGTGACTCCAGGATAAGGGGATAGCCCAGCATTAGTGCTACTTTGGGATGGTAATAACTTATCCTGCATTTGATGATGAAGCATGTACCTGAAAACTAGATCCAAGTCCTTGCCTTCCACCCAACAACCTCGTCACCCGACAAATTATGCATCTGGAGCACACCCATATTACATGATCGTATTCAATTTGTATTATGATTTTGACACAAAACAATGAATGGGAAGGACTTGATTCATGGCTGTATAGGAAACAAATCCTACTCACATTTTCTTTTTGTCCTTTACAGCTTAGACAGAGGTGCTAAATTTTAACGATCGATAGATAATTAACAGTGGCACAAAAATATTACAAAAGAGCCGGAAAACACCAGTTTGGGTTCTTCTTACCTTAAGGAAATCTGTGCTGTATGATGTCAATTTTTAAGGGTCTGCCTCATAGGGGGATCCTTTTTGTTTTCAGCCTGTCCATCCGTTCAGATGTGCACATCCTCGTTACTGCGATATCTACAGAATGCCTCCATGTATTTTGCTCAAATTTGGCGATGTGCATGCCTTACCTGGCAAGATGAACTGATTAGATTTTGGAGTCACCATGACCTAATTTGAGCAAATGGCAGCTTAATTACATGCGCTTAGGGCTTCCATGTATCTTGCTCAAATTTTACAGTAGGATTTTCTTGTATGCCAGGATGATCTGATTAGATTTGGGTGTCATCATGACCTAATATGAGCAAATGGCAGCATGATTACATCTGTGTGAGGGCCCGTTACCACGATATCTCCAGAATGCTTCCAAGTATTTTGTTCACATTTTGCAGCAAAAATATCTTGCGTGACAATATGAACCGATTAGATTTTGGTGTCACCATGACCTTATTGAAGCAAATGGCAGACCCCTCAGTCAACGCTTTGCGTTGAAGGTATGTCTAGTTCACTTCCAAGTTTTTCATAAATGAACACATTTTTTCTTTAACACTGCTTCACATGAAAAAAACTTGCAACAAAATCTATACAGTGGTTATGAAATAGGTATTCAGTAGGTCATCAATAACTTGAGTGTTTTTGTTCTTTCCAGGGGCAAAACTTGCAGGCGTACCCAGGACGCTGAGTGGGAGTCCTCTACAGGGTTCACCGAGGGCCACAGTGGCAGGCTCTGTAACAGGTCTGTACTACTTTTTCCTGTATTCTCAGCCTCTCATTAAGATTTGAAGTATGAAGTTAAAAAAAAAAAAGTGGGAGGCCAATACTCGGAATTGTGACACATTTTTCTGCAAATAATAGGCCATTTGAGCCTCCTGCCTCCTGCTAATGAGAAGGCTGTATTCAGCACGTTACACATCTCCCATCCTCCAGTTTGTGAGGACTTGTGCTTTTACATGCTACCCACGGTGGCCCACCAAGCTGTTTGACCTAAACCTTTGCAGAGGATGCACGCCGAACTTGAAACTTTTGATTCATATAAATGTTAATAGAACTGTCAACACAGGGCCAAGGATGCCCAAATTGTCTTCAAACTCCTTATTATTAATGTTAAATGTCTAGCTACAATCAATAGCTCTCATCAGTCACAGTGATGCGGCGTCAAGTTTTTATACGCAAGCAAAGGAGACAAACAGTTACTGTCTGTGTCAAACAACACAGTACATGTACTCAGTAGGGCCAATGATACCAAAATCGCGTTTTGAAAGTCAAATAAATGTTATGAATAGCTTGTGTAGACACACACTTTCATATAACAGTTAATAGTTCTGATATGCAGAGTGACGTTTTTCTGCATGAGCTAACGACCACCTTTGGTAATAAACGGCACAGTCACAGAATCTGATCACAGACTACATGTTTCTGACACTAATCACTATGTCTACTCATCATAATATCCCCGAAACGGCGCTCTACATCGCCATGGAAGAACAACATGACCCAGTCTGTTGTTTTGCCATCTGTCAAGTTGTGCCGATTGTCCCGAAATACATTATTGTATGCCGAGAAACTTCATTCTGCATCAAGAGAGCTCCATGGGAAGTTGATCCAGATTTGTGCAACAGCGTTCAGTCATGGCACAGCCAGAAAGTGGTAATGTGGCCACAGAGTGATTGACGGGGCCCGTTGCCGTCATCTGGGTCACCAGCATGATTGGCAGGTCCGTCCTCAGCCCTGAAGGGCTGTGGTACATCTGGCTCATTCGCTGGTAGATTACGATTTATAAATGGCCCACCCATTCAACATGACTACTTCAGGGTTTGATAAGGCCGGAATACTATCAAAACTTTTGATGTCACGTGGCAAAGTTGTGACTTGCCGCAGATCAAATACTCACAGTGACTGGTACAAGCCATGCCCTGGGTGAACTGGCCAATAAAGGTTGAATATTGCCAAGGGTGAACATCTTGACAGAGTCCATCAAAAGATCCTGACGCAGTCTGTATGCTTTTGATGCACTTGCGATGATTTAAATCGATACTTTGCCGCCGTATCCCGATCAACAAGCACATGCGACTGACAACACAATCCTGACTGAAGAATATGTTTATTTTCAGAAAGATGATTCCACCAATAATAGCTTACTTACAAATTTAAAAGGACGAATAAAATTGTTTTAAAATAAAAAAGGCAGGCGAGTTATGTCAGACTGTGCAGCATCATTTAACCAATAAAATTAATCACTATCTAAATCATCTGTGTATAGATAATGGCATACGCCGGGATCATGTTGTCAGTCGCGTGCGCTTGTTGATCGGGATATGGCGGCAAAGTATTAATTCAAATCATGTCATAGTGACTGCAATAGAGCTAATCAATATATTTTTGGCGAAAATCTGAGAATCCATTCTCGTAAAGATTCTCCTAAACTTGTCTTTGTTTAAAAAGAAAACTAACTGACAAAAATCCAAATAGATTCTTGCAAAATTTTGCAAAATTCTGGCCGATATAGCTAGTGGGGTCTCGTGTATACAATCTGAATCAAGACAGGTTTAACTTACTTAGGCCCCAGGTACTGAGTCATAAACATGAACGCAGAAAATAGAGGAATCAGCACATTAGTGCGGACGGAAAATGCATGTTTTAAATGCGAAAAAATTTGGTCACTGATGTTCCCAATGATTTTAACTGAAAAAGATTGAATACCATGCCAATAAAGATGTCTGAATCCTGATCTGTTACAGTTTTCTCCACTAAAACCATTGCACTGTACAATAGACCATTAGTGCCCAGGGATGAAAGTCTTCAGTTTTTTCTTTTACCTAGATCAAAGTTACATAGACCTGTTTTTTTGCCTAAAATGCTCAAATCTGGTAATGAAATAAAGCAGGGGATATGGTTCAGTGTTTTAGCCTCAATCACTTTCATCTTTGGGGTCGAAAGATCTATATGAGATTGTCTTTGTCAAACATGGAGTGTTACAACCAAAAAGTTCACATTTTAGGTCCACTTAGAAAGGTCAACATAAGAACCTAACTTAAAAGTAAAAATTCCTGATATGTTTCCATTTTGTCTGTATTGGCATCTTCAACATCAGTATTTGTGTGAAACTGATGTAACATTGTTTTTATTTTCCAGCTGTGAAATCATTGGGCATGTCTGTTCCCATGGCAACCAGCTCTCCTGTGGCTGGGCAGGCAAGTCAAACCAGCAGTTTGATAGAATCATCATTCATAGCCGGAGCAGCCGCTACAGCAGCAGTAAGTGGGGGCAATTTATTGCAGACAAGAGATGCAAAATACAGTAGTCCCTCAAAAGTGAACACATAAAGCAGGCAGTCTCAAAGGAAGGAATACTCTGTATATTTGTTATATGTGCTGTACTAGGTGCACTATTTGCAGCTAGACTTGTACACAATTCCCATTTCAATTGAGAAATTAGCACATGAAGCAAATGGCCTTAAAGGAATCATTATATATATAATGATAACTGGAAAAATTTTTATGATAGGACCTAAATATTGCACAGGATTATAGTCCTTATCCAGGGCTAGGTCAAGTTTGAAGATGGGTGACCTTGACTATAAAGTCAAAGGTGAGAGGGGCACTTTAATGAACTTGGTTTCTGCATTATAACTCAGAATTTAAGTTATGACTGCAATATTGTACATAGGGCTATGACTGGACTGGTTTTTTGCGTTTTGGAATATTTTTTTTTTAGGCAGTTTTATGCCCCCTAAACATGAAGAACTGTTCATCTTCACGGGCATCATAATTTTACGAAATGGTCCGATTTGGAGATTTTTCTCGGGATTCTCAAAAAATGTAGTACTTAAAACCTCAAAAATTTGCAAAATGAAACTTCGTAGACATGCCCAGGACTGGTTTTTTGCGTTTTGGAACATGGTTTTTTTAGGCAGTTTTATGCCCCATAAACATGAAGAACTGTTCATCTTCATGGGCATCATAATTAATAATCAATTACTATTTATCTATTGCGTTTATGGAAAAAGTGAAGGAACCGAACCTGGACATGACTACTAAGTTTCATTTTGCAAATTTTCGAGTTTTTAAGTGCTATATTTTTCGAGAATCTCAAGAAAAATCTCCAAATTGAACCCTTTTGTAAAATGTCCATTTTTCGCCCAAAAAAAGGGATTTAAAAAATTTTTGTTGGTGTATGTATAATGTAAAGATCCCAAGCAACAAGAATATGTATAGTTTTATGGGTCTAAAAATAAAAACCAAAACAGGAGAGCGGGTTGAAGACAGCACGCCTCTAAGTGCCTAGCTTTGTTTGCGCTCCCTTAATACTATACGCATTTTGGTATTTGAGCGAAAGCTCTTTTCATGAAGAATTTAAATATGCAATTGTCGTCTTAAATCTAGGTAAATATACGGAAAAATCAGGGACTGGTATGGAATGAGTTAACCCAAGTATTTTTGCGGTTTGTGCAGACACCCATAAGTGGACTGGACACCTTGCTGTCAAGTACCAGTAACATGGACGCCAGTGGTCCTGTGCCCAGTATGTCTACAGCAACATCCACTGCCAGCAGCCTGACAGAACTCCCCTTCACTGATGCCACCACCCCAAATATCTCCTCCTTACTAGAGATTTCGCTGCCAGCACCTGAAGGTAACCTTACCTGTGGCAATATTTTGATTATATGAAAAATGAGGACAGTCACTACCTCATTAAATTGTACATAGTGGTTAAATGCTCTGTGTTAACTTATCAACTATTTGTCAGTGATGTGGAATAAGAACAAAAAATTCAAGATATTTTCAGCAGTCTACTCAGAAAAATTTATGTTATTTCGTACTCATTTGTAGTTATGTCTCCCGGTGGAAGCCGGGGGACATATTGTTTTAGTGCCCGTTTCTTCCGCTTGTTGTTGTTGTTGTTGTTGTTGTTGTTGTTGTTGTTGATGTTCTTCAACACTTGGTTTCCGTGCGATAAGTCTTGAAGGACTTGACAGAATTTGATGAAACGTGGTAGGATTATGTATCTAGGCAAGACCTAGGTTGGGATGTATTTGGGTGACCTTGACCTAATTTTGAATGTCACAGGGTCACTTATGTGAAATTGGTTTCTGTTCGATAAGTCATGAAGAACAGGATGGAATTTGATGAAACTTGGTAGGATCATGTATCTAGGCAAGACCTAGGTTGGGATTGTATTTGGATGACCTTGAGCGAATTCTCAAGGTCACAGGGTCACTTATGTGAAATTGGTTTCCGAGCGATAAGTCTTGAAGAACTTGATGGAATTTGATGAAACTTGGTAGGATTATGTATCTAGGCAAGACCTAGGTTGGGATTGTATTTGGGTGACCTTGACCTAACTTTCGAGGTCACAGGGTCATTTATGTGAAATTGATTTCTCTGCAATAAGTCTTGAAGAACTTGATGAAAATTGCTAGAGTAATGTATCTAGGTGAGAGCTAAAATGGGATTGTAATTTTCAAGCAAACTTGGTCATTTGTAATTTGTTATCACCTGTAGCTTATTCAGAGACGTAAGTGTTCCACCAGGAGACATTTGATTTTCTGTTGGAAAATCAGTCTGTTCTAGTTAAATGTTTAAGTTTAAGGTAAGAATAAAGGGTATAAAATGACTGTCATGCAGATATATATATATATATATATATATATATATATATATATATATATATATATATATATATATATATGTATATGTATATATATATATATATATATATGTATATATGTATATGTATATATATATATATATATATATATATATATATATATATATATATATATATATATGTATATATATATATATATATATGTGTATATATATATATATATATATGTATATATATGTAAATGTTCAAGGTAAAGGTATGAAAGTGACTTTCATTCAACCCTTTTGTGTAAATGTTTATGGTAATGTAAATGGCCTAACGGTGACTTTTATTCAAACCCATATATCTCTGCCATACTTGTCATTGACATAATAAATTTGTACACTCCTCATGATCAAATGATCATGAGGAGTGCTCGGTCCTTACAAAATATAGTTAAATCTATATCAAGCTAGGAGATTGATAGGTCAGCACTGGCCATTGAGCAACATATTAAGTTTTGACAGTTCTTATTAGTACCTTTTGTAGTAGGATTATAAAATCCAAATGTTGATATGACACTCAAAATGATATCTCTGTATGAAAATTTAAAAACAAAAACAAAACAAAAACAAAACAAAAAAAAGAAAGAAAGAAAAACAAAACAAAACAAACCAGAATTTAACCCTTTCCCCCTTGGATTAAGACTGAGTCAACAGCTTTCCTTGGCATGGGTTGGGCACTAAGTGCCCAACCCATGCCAAGGAAAGCTGTGGACCTGGGGCATGTGATCTTGATAAGTCTCATGAACATTTCTCAGTCAAATTGTTTTTCATAAGTGTTGAAAGTAGTTGAAAACACTGAAGCAGACGACATTTGAACCCCGGCTGGTTTTGGCCGGTTTGAGGGGGAAAGGGTTAATATTGGGTTTTACATTACCTTGACGTATTGCTGATGTTTTGACAGTGACAGATAATCCGGACAAGTTGCTGGACCTGGCTCTAGGAAATTCTCAAGGCAGCTTCAGTGGTGAGACATGTTGTATTCTTACACTTCAAGTAAGAAAGAAGGCATCTAATTGTTTAATAGCCATGGGACATTTGATGTGTTTCTGCGAGCTCTGTTAGTAACAGTCAACATTTTGTCTGATTGCGGCCCACTGAGACTGAGGTTGACATGACATCACATTGAGACACATTTGATTATCCACAAGCGACTGTTTTGCAACACATAATGCAAGGACATGTGCATTACTTGGAGTGCATAGTCCTGCGTACTGGTAGAACGTTCACCGAATACGCTGAGTTAGGCCTATTTTCACTCGGGGGGGGGGGGGGGTGGAAGGAAGATATATTGAAACAGGACAGTAGAGCTGAAGTGGTCTATGTGGAACCCTCTGAATTTTGACTGTGACTTAAAGTGTTAGAAAATGGTGACATGGGTGGTGGGCGTCAGACCAAATGTTACCCACTCTGAAAAATGTCAACCTCGAACTTCAGTCTCGGTCGACAATGGTTTCCTACATTTGGCCTGTCACCACCACCCACATCAACATACATATAGTGTTATGTCATACATTTCCACGAATTAAAACCCATTTATTCTGGTGCATATGTACAGGAGTATAACCATCAAATTCACCACTATTATGTTTAATTATAAGTAAAACAGACTATGTTCAGATGAACAATTTTTTGTGATACTGTCCAGTTTCATGTGGTTTCTATAATTTTAAGTCCATCATTGTTGGGAAATGTAGGGCAGCCTGACAGGTGAATTCTGTGACAACTTGTGCCGACTGTCAGGAGGACTGTTGGCTGATAGTGATTTTTTTGAAGTCAACTAATTATGACTTATGGTTTTGAAAATGAATTGTGGATTTACATTTCAGCACTGTAAGAACATTACTGATTGAATAAGCAAAAGTACTCTAGTCAGTGTGCTGCTTCAGTGAATTTTGTTTGAGTAGTATCAGCTTATTTGATGATAAAATTTGGCTGGCGCAACAAAAAAAAAACGTTGAAAATTGTAGTCTCTTTCACACCAGAAAAGTATACATGTGTATGTTTAATGTATGTGCACTAAAAAGAAAAAGCGTAAAAACATAAAAAGGTCCAAAACAGACATGAATATTTTGTTTTTTTATGAGTGCAATGTAAAGTAAACTTGCTGTCCAGGCCAGTGGAAAGGTGAAAGGGAGGAGAAATTATTATGAAAATATTTTATCATTGTGCTTCAAGCTTTCCTGGATACAAGCAGCAGCAGCAAGAGCAGCACACACGACCCTGCTCTCACCACGCCTCCTATACGTGGCGCCACCAGTGATTCACACGAAACCTCCACACTTAGTACTTTGTCTGTGACGGATAACCAGTGGCTCAATGGAGATGTAACTATGACATTTATTTGCTATTTTGTTGTCTGACTACACTTCGAGACTGTTTTCTGTGCCTGTGGTACTGTGTGCCAAAAGTATGTAATTGTATCCAGTTGGTGATATGCAAAAGCTGAGCAGAGTGGGTTAATATTACAGCATGACTTTTTCCTGTTCACTATTTAACAGAGTACATATGTTAATAATTTCTTGTAGATGTTGTTGAGGTCGTCGTTCAGGTTTTCCTCTTTTTCTTTTAGGAATTTTCATTGAGCACTTTGCTGTCTGATTCGCCACTGAAGAAGTCTGACACCATTACAACAACAAGCACTACTTTGACACAGATGAATTCCCTGTCCTTACTCAGTGAAAGCTCCAGAGATTCCATGTCCAGCAGGCTGTATGATGTAAGTAGGCTCCTGTTGCCAGTTTTTTATGGTGAGCTAAAAGATTTTGTGTGTGTGTGTGTGTGTGTGTGTGTCTCACTACTTGATGTGTTTGCTTTTGTTCGTTTGTTTTTGTGATTAACAACATTGCTGGTTAAACTCTTAAATAAATGCAGCCAGCCATCTGAATTTTTCAAGAGGCAAACACTCTTGTGTGTCTCAGAATGATTGTATACAGGCTAGGAAGTAAAATAGCAAGGTTTTGCTGCCAATTTCAAAGTGAGGCACCATTGCCCTCTTCAGAGGTAGCTGCATGTAAATAACGAGGTCATTATGGGATCATTTGACAGGTGTTCACTTGGATCTGGAAAACATCCCTAGATGAACCTTGCAAGCTGATCGATGCTGATCAATGCATAGTCACTGCATCCATAAATATATGAAAATAAACTGTAACCTGTTAGCAAATATTCAAACTTTGATGCATAAAAGTTGTGATCAGATTATCTTATGTCAGCAGAGGGCAGCTACCATAAGACCAAACATAGATTAAAGAAAATTTGTTTGGTTTAGATAACTTTATAGATGGACAGTATTGTAACTTCCTTTTGTTACTTTTCCAGGTGGATAGTACATTACAGTGCATGATGAATGAGAACAGTATTGACTATGTCACCAAGTTTGCAGACCTTGCCCGGCAGATTGCAGAGACAAATGACCCAATGACACGACATCGAGAAGATTCTCCAAATTTGCTGGCTGTGGAATCAGACAAAACAGACTGAGTAATTGTTTATAATTTGGAAACTCAGTTTGAATATTCAATGCAAATTCATTGGGACTGTATTTTGCTTTTGCCCACAAATGAAAAGCTTTTGAAGCTTATAAATATGCAAAAACAGATCTCGTTCAGAAGAATTGGTGGGGAAGAAAAGTTGGAAAACTTCAGTTTTATTGAAGTTGGAAAACTTTAGTTATATTTATTGCTGAAAGATATTTTCAAGTATAAGTGCGTCTGACAAAGACGGCAATCAGTCAAAAGGATGTAGAATCTTGCATCAAACGACACACAGTGTGAGGCTTGGCATGAAGGCAAGATGATATTGAACTGAGGGCAGGCACTGAACGGTATTGCTTGCTTAGGAAGTGGTCATACTGTGTAACCACAGGAATGGTACATTCCGGATGTTTGGGAAACGAAGTTTGATGTAATTTTTATTGCGTTTTTTTTTTTTTTTTTTTAATTTTTGCCTGGCTCAATTAGAAATATGATAGGAGGCCAACAAGGTTAATTATGATACATGTATTATCAAGTCACTGCCAAATGTGTCACAGGAAAAGCCAGGATGCAGAAAATCAATCTGTCCAACCACAAACTGGAGGGAAGTCAGTATTTGTACTTCTGTTTAGCCATGGACACAGTATGAGCATCAATTGAGTGACTAAACACTAACCTCAAACACTGCTGCCCACAGTTTCTTTAGATTGCTGTAAAAAAAAATTAAATAAATAAACTCAGTGTGGCAGTCATCTCAGAGAGGCCATTTAAATGAAATTTATAATCCTGAAATTTTTATAATTTCATTTGTACAAAATTGAAAAATTGAAATGGCAGTGTACTACTAGGAATGGTCAATTGTAAGTGGAAAAGTATTCACTATAGCCATGAAGTAAAATTTCCAGACGAAGATTGAGATGTGTTTGTGAAAGTAAATTCAGTACATGTATGTGGGTAGTAACATCTCACACTGTGATTCTAGGAGTTTAAATAGTTTATAATGAAATGTAAACATTTTACAAGAAAAATGGATAAATCACTGGTGGCAACATTCAGTTGAAACTGATGTCACAGGATAACTGAGTATTTTGGGACCTGTAGTTTTTACTGGAATCTAGGAATGTAAAATACCAGAATTTAAATCATTGTGTGCACATGGACATTCTGCCATCTTAAAAAAAAATACATGTCAAATGTAGGCCTACTTGCCAAGAATCCAAGATTGTCAGTCAATGATACATTTACATGTAGAGTGTACATGGAGCATTTTGATCTCAAAATCTGCTGCAGTAGTTGGCAGCTTTATGCATTTATGTTGGGTTACAATTAGGTATATTATGATGTAGATCCATCATATAGGATGTAACCAGCATTGAGATATGTAATTAACACCTGTGTATAAATTGGTTTATGAGAAGGAATGTATACACAGGGAAGATGTTTATCTCAATTTTATACCAGGTTGAAGGAAGAATCCTGTACGACAGCTGAGGGTCAGGCAAAATTCTCTTTATTTGTGCAATTGGAGCTATGGCGGAGCTCAATATTAGCACCTGCCACACTGTCCAAAGGATTGTGGAAATTTTGGTTGGCTGGTGTTAAGTTCAGTTCACTAGCCATGTTGGCTAGTGAAGTTCAGTGGAATAGCTTCAATTTGTAATGAGTTCCTAGTATTAAAGTTGATGTTAGCTATTAAAATTTTTACGATTAGATGCTTTGGCTTGCAATAAAAAGTGTTAATTTTGAGTTCTATGTGGACGTAAACTGATAAAATCTGTGAAACTTTGTCATTACAATGCTTGTAAATTTAAGCTTGTGTTGAGCCATTTATTGTCATGTCCCGGCATATGTTCCGAAAATCTGAGGAGTAGACATCAATAGGACATGTCAAATACACTGTTCTGCACGATGGCAGCACCTGTTTGATGGGTCATGTGACATTTTTAACCAATGTGTGAAGCAGGTTTTGTTTATCCCTGGGGTGTCTGCCTGCAGCAAGTGGATACAAAAGGGCAGTTGCAGTGTCACCTTTTATGGGTCATGTTCCTTTTGACTATTTGTTAGCATTTAAGATAGCATTTTAAATTGTGTCAGATACTTGTTGGAGAGGGGTGAGAATCTTCACATTTTATTTCAGAGACTCTGCTGTTGCAGAGGCATGGAAACATATGCAACACTGCAATTTTTTGGCACTGTATAAATCCTCTGATTCCACTGTTTTGATATTGAAATTTGCTACATTTCCGTGTGAAAAATGGCCTGCAAGTTAAACACAACTGAAATGTACCAGCCAAGGAATTAATCACATTTCTTTTTTCTTTTTGGTACTGGACTTTTTTGCAGATGTGCTTGTTTGGGGGTGGGGGTGGGTGATACTTGCAGTTTTGGTATTGGAAGGAAACATGCAAAGTTCTCATGCCTTGGCCCTCGGGGAAACCAATATACATTTTTTTTTTAATTTTTTTTTTTTTTTTACAAAAGAGAGGACTCACTGTAGCACAAACTCCTTGCTGCAACCACATGGGGTCATTAGATTATTCGAGTCTGTGCAGCATCATACTGTTTTATAAACTAGAATTCTGGCTTTGCTGGAAATTTATAAATTTGTAATAAATTTTCTTTTGGTAGATGTTGAGTTAGTGAACATAATCAAACTTGTACATATGTCTACTAAGAAAGTTTGTACATTTGTAAGATGTGTAACTGGATAGTTTTTTTATGGTGCTATGTGTGTAGCTGAAGAATTGCCGTAGACAGCTGTGCTGTCTACAAGTGATTTAACTTAATTTGATTAGTTGTGATTTGTGTCTACAAGGCAGCCATATTTAATGTATGTTACCAAGGACCTTCCTCTAGTTTGTATTCTGTGTACTGAATTTTTAGTCTAGTTATGAAGAGCCCTATAATACAAAGCAACTGGAACTACTTGTATGGCATTGTATGTGAACCAAGTTTGTAAACAATCTGATTTTTGGGGAACTTTCTTTTACACTCCAGATGTGTTGATTTGTGGGAAAAGGTGACAAAAATCTGTGCAAGGCTATCTAAATTACTCCCAATTGTTTTGCGAACTTTCTTGATGCTTGAGATATGTTGATTTGCAAGAAAATGAGACAAATCTTTGAAAGGATATCCAAATTAATCCAATTTTGTGACCCTTCTTGATACTCCAGATGTGTTGATTTGCAGGAAAGTGTGACAAATCTTTGCCAGACTGTCCAAATTTATTGGATTTTTGTGAACTTTCTTAATAATCCAGATATGTTGATTGGTAAGAACAAGTGACATATATCTTTGCAAGGCTGTACAAATTTACACAAGATCTCCAATGTGAGAAAATATTATTAGTATATTGTTAGATCACAACTGAACAGTATTATTGTAAGGATTACAGTTTCATAAGTTGCATGTGGAATCTGTGCTGAGTTGATGCACAGTCATTAGCTTATAGATAGGGCTGGGACTCGCCCAAAGTGTCCAACCAAGGACCCAGATAAGAGCTTATGGTTCACATACCATTTGCAAGAACACAGTCGGAAAACCATGACTGAGTCATTCAAAACACACTGTTAATAGTTTCAAACTATTTTTCAGACAAAAGTGAATTAATGTTCGCTAAACCTAGTCTTATCAGTGACCTTTATCATTTCAAGACTGCAGGGCAACTTTTATCTGAAGGGCAGCCAAAGAAATGGAAACAATTCTAGATGTGGAGAATATGAGACACGAAATGTCACATAAGTGTGTTCCTTTTGGTCAGAGTTTACAAAAAAAAAAAAAATAATAATAAATGAATGAATAAATTGCAAACACTAAAAAAGTCAGATAAAGGGTCCTCTAAAGTAAAAAGCACTGCAGTGTAAAGCATTGATTGATGGCTCAGTCTTTGCTCATACATGGGTCCCTTGACATTGAAAGTGAAATTAAGGTTACAAAAATGTAATCAGTAAAGAAATTGCATTGAGGTACAAATGAGGTAAATTTGAGTTTCAGGTGGTCAGTAAGTCTTGACGTGTTCACAAACAAATGGTGCACATAGAGATGGAAAGGCACTTTCGTCCTCACCACATGGGGTAAACCAACAGAAATAGCAGAAAGCACAATGAATGGAAGAATATATCTCGCCTCTGTTTTGTCACACTGGTTAGTGGCGTCATTAATTCTCATGTCATGGGAAACACATCTATATGATACCTGATTAGCTGTTCAAGTTTAACCAGTAAAGTTGTGTTTTGTAGACATCACTACTGTCAAGTGGGAAGAAACATACATTTCACATCAGGACATTTTCATTTTGGTTTTTCCCACGTGTATTTGTAGCTCCCCTTTTTTATATGACCATCAGCCAATGACCGTGTGACATACAGTGGCCTTGGAATTGTCAAGGATTGATCAATGTAACTTTTTGAAATTACATTACTTGGCAATGGATAACTGAATGTAAACTTATACAGGCACAAGAATTGACTTTTCGATTTTGACGTCACCTTGACACCAGTGCTGCTCTGCCTAATGTGACCACCCTTTGAATGATGGTGTGATCAAGTTCATGGGTGAACATCCCAGCCCTACTAGGAGGTGTAAATGTTTTGACATTAATAGAGAATAGTCATGAGGTTCAAGACTAATTTTGACACATGTACACTTACGGCCTCTCAAGCACTGTAAAAAGTTTAGGTTCTGTATTTCTGTGTAGCTTGACATACAGTACTGGGTACAGTGAGGTGGATATTTACAGGTACCTTGATCGGTGTACATACCTGCCAAGCCTTACTATTCAGGAGTAATGATTACTATTTTTGAGGTGAAATTTTCACAAAATAGTGTGATACAATTTTTAAAAACAAGTTATTGCTATTTTCCATAAAAAGTGTTACTGTTTTGGAAACTTTGGGGTTGGCAGGTATGGGTATAGGTAGTACATAGAGCTAACCAGTCATGTCAAAAGTTACTTTATCAGGAAATGGCTTGGTCATGTTGGTTTGTGCTTGGCAGTGGGTTATCAGTACAAGTCATGATGAGCTGTTAAATGTGACAGTGGTGCTCATTGGTTCAGCTGTGAAATGTTAGCATGGTGCTCATTGGCTTACAGAGCAAGAAGAGGGTTTACTGTCATTGAGTTCTGTTTGAGCTCCCATTTGTCATCTGTGTTACATGCTTATTGATAAAATATATGCCTGAGGCATAATTATTTAAATACACCAAATAATACAGTCTGCTATATCTCTGTCTTCACATTTTACATAAAGGTATATGGCCTAACCATGTCACCTGACAAAGGAGGAAAAACATTGAGCGAATAATATTAGGTCTTTTCCAATTAAAGTAGGGTTCATACAAAACTTGGGGGTGAAAAGGGTAATTTGGAGTTATTAGCCTGTAATTGTTACACTTTCTGGATACAGACAAAAGCATGTGAATGTAAAATGTCATTTGGTGAGAATTTATGCAGAGACCTGTTTGGATAACACACCCCAGGTCAACAACTTTCTTGGTTTGGCTGTGATATGGTATACCTGCATTTAAACTTAAATGTAGAGAAAAATTTTCCTGTCAAGTAAAACATCAGAAGTCGTATGCATAGTCATTCTAGAAAGACATTAGTCCATGTGTGTTGTGCCCATGGATATAGCTTGCAAATAAAAAAACTCAGTCTTAAACTTATGGGATTTGTAGAGAAAGTTTTGAAAGGTTCAAGACTTAATATATTGAGATTTAAGACTGAACACTGCTTCAATTTCGCAAAATTAAGTTTTGAATCCAACAAAGCTAGCCTTGGGGGGGGGGGGGGGGATGGGAACATTTCTCATTACTTAACATCACTTAGAGCCTCATAATTATCAGTTTCACATATCCTAGAGTTAAATTTTGTTCCAGACCCAAGGAGTAACAAGCTTATTAGTATATGCATTCAAATCCCCCCCCCCCCCCATCATTTTATGAAACTTTGTGACAGCTCTGTGGGGTTCTCTTCTCCTCCCCCCCCCCCCCCCTTGTCAGACATTTTGTGGTGAATAACTAACCTGATTTTGTCCATCTCCTGGGAGAAAGAGCCATTTACATTTTTCACAAAGCATGGCCAGACTGGCTGTACGCATTGAAAAATTATGATGCATTCTGTCACATGCCCTCTTAACATAAACAGCACTGGAAAAGCCCTCCACCACTCTACAGAAGCTAACCAAGGCATGATTTAGATCTGAGAGTCCACTTCACAGCCAGCCACAGGATTTTCTTCACTTTGATGATTTGCTATGTAAAAGCTTTCACTTCAGAATAACAGCGATACATGCACAGGCAAACACTTAGCCACACATGCTATTTTAACACTTTGTGTCCCAAGTATAGCTGTACCAGCAAGAAAGATAGCCTAATACATGCAATGCCCTAAGCTTTTTTGCTTGTCCATAGAATGTTCAGCTATTGCAAGCGTCCCCTGTCTAATTGGAAAATGAAATTTCTTAAATAGTGAATACACAACTCCTTCAGGTTAGAGGTGTGTCTTCTGATTGGATTCAATGTCATTAACATTAAAAAACTTCATGAATTTTGCTGGTGAAAGATAAAAAGTTACATTAGCATTACAACTGTACACATAGATTTGCCAAGAGAAATTTGGCAATTCAGAATGTAAGGGTTTTCAAGTGACTCAAGCGCATATTACAGTGGCAAGTAATGGGAATAAACAGACCCAAGCCTCCTTCTTACACTGGCATAATGTTCACCAGGGTAAATATCACATGAAGACTGAGCCTTGCGATATTGAATAAGTAAACTTGTGAATTCCCATGAAGTCTGTTCACTGTGCTACAGTACCTGCCTCCTGTGTGAGTCATCTGGACAACCTACCTATAAGTTATTGTGTAATTTATTTCTGGCTCTTGCGACAGGTCACCTGATTCAGAATATTCAGACTGACTCCTAAGGGAGATCTTTCAAGTCCAGCTTTTAACATTCTGGGGTCGGAGTAAATAGCTTTGCTTGGCATGTTATGGGTAGAGTGCACGCAGTGCCAAGGGAAGGCTGTGGACCAATTGACTGTATAATTCTTGATTAACACTTTCCCCCTTGAATTGACACTTGAGTCAACAACTTTCCTTGGCATGAGTTGGGCACTAAGTGCCCAACTCATGCCAAGGAAAGTTGTTGACCTGGGGCATATGATTTTGATAGGGCTCTTCTGCAATTCTCAGTCAAAATTGTTTTTCATAACTGTTGAAATTAGTTGAAAACACTGAAGCAGACGACATTTGACCACCAGCCGGTTTTAGGGAAAAGGGTTAAAAAAGCAACAAAAAAAGATGGCAGAGAATGGGACCATATGTTAATATTTAACATGAACAAATGTGCGCATAGAGTTCAGAGTAAAATACATGGCAGAGGTTAGAAGTTTGTGGACTGGACTTAGTTCGAACAATGCAGAGGAATAGTTTGCCAGTTTGCCAGTTTGCGTATGGACATTTATGCAACACTTCACCAATTCTATGTTAGCCAGTTTAAGAAATATTGATTTTCCAACTTTACTGCATAAATTTATTTCAAGCTCAGGAAGGTGCATTTGCAAACTTTAAAAAATAGCGTTCAGAGAACGGATTACCCTCGGTGCCCACAATAATTTTTCCTCAATTCTGCTTTTTAGCTCAGCTGACTTGTCTTTCAGCTGAGCTTTGTGAGGGTCTGTTGTCCATCGTCCATCCACAATTCACATTTTCGACTTCTCAAAAAATGTCACCTAGATTCACTTCAAACTTGGTGGGGGTGTGCATTGAGTGGGTCTCTACAAAGTTTGTTCAAATGGTCACGCTTCAGTGATTTAAAAAAAAAATTGATTTTTTTTGTATTTTTGGGGGGTAAATCTTAAAAAGTCACTCACTCAGTTGCTTTGATATCACACCGGGACACTCCTGGGGACTCCTAGTTCTAAATTTGTTCACCAGGTGGCTCTGCGATTTTTTAAAAATGATTTTTGTGCGTTTTTGCTAGTTTTGACTTCTTCATCGAGAACTGTCACTCCGATTAAGCTGAAACTTGGTGGATATATTCCTTGTGGAAGGGTTAAACAAAGTTGTTCACTGGGTGGCTCTGCTGTGAATTCCTGATTTTTCACGATTTTTTCAATTTGGGTACTTATCAGTCACTGCAGCTTTCCCGTTGATTACTATGCAAGTCAATTGGCATTCTAATGTTAATTCACATTTTCGACTTCCTTCTCCAAAACTGTCATCCACATTGACTTCAAACTTGGTGGCAATGTACCTTTGGTGGGGTTCTATCAGGTTGTTCAAATGGTCATGCTCCATTGATTTTTGGATTTTTGATGAATATTTTGTTCTTTTTTTTGGACAAATTTTACAAAATCTTCTCCACAACTGCTCACTCAATTGCTTTGATATTACAACAGAACACTCCTCGGGAATAATAGTTCTTAATTTGTTCAGCAGGTGCTGCAATTTTTTATAAATTTTTGTGTTTTCGTTACTTGTGAATTTTTCTCCAGAACAGTGTCTGAGATTAAGTTGAAACTTTGTGGATATGTTCCTGCTGAAAGGGTCAAGCAAAGATGTTCACTAGGTAGCACTGTTGTGGATTCTTGATATTTAACGTTTTTTTGTTTTGTTTTTTTCAATTCGGGTACTTATCAGTAAATGCACTTTTTCTATTGCTTACTATGCAAGTCAATGGGCATTCTAATGGTAATTCACATTTTGGACTTCTCTGAAGAACCTATCAGATTCACTTCAAACTTGGTGGCAATGTACCTTGGGTGGGTCCCTACCAAATTTGTTCGAATGGTCAGGCTCCAGTGATTTTTTTATTTATCAGAAATCTTTAACAAAAGTTGTAATAGGAAAGTTTAACATGGGAATTTCTTTGTAATGGTTATAACTTAAATAATTTTGGCCAGATTTGTGCCAAACTTGGTAGGGATGTACCTTTTATAAGTGTCTGCCTATTTTGTGCAAATGGTCATGCTCCAGTGATGTTTGGACCTTGACCTCATTCCCAAGGTCACAGGACAACTGACATAAAGTTTGCTGTTCACTTGGTAATTTAACATCTGTTTGGAGTTAGGACCTTATTGTTGCGCATGTTAATGTTTCTCTATGAAGGTTATGCTTAGACAGTACATGAGTGACCTTGACCTCGTTTCTGGGGTCACAGTGCAACATACATGAACTTTACTCTTCACTATAACTTGAGAACTACTTGAAATGGGACCTTGATGTCGCACATGTTAGTGTTCTTGTACAAAGGTCAGACTTACTCAGTACTTGGGTAACCTTGATCATATCCCAAGTTCACAGAGCTGCAAGTATGATGCATGTCTAGGTCAGCGGAGTCTGTTCACACAGCCCTCTTTTTTTTTTTTGAGACTTTGCAGTAGAATACTTTTCATACAATTTTGATAGTCTTGTCTATGAAATGAAAGAGCACTTTTGGATGTGTTTTGGGGGCAAGTTCTGGTGACTGAGACCCAGACAGCCATCAGATAAACACTTCAAAAGTTCCATAACAAGTTTAGAAATAAGAGGAAGCTGGTTTTCAATAGGAATGTGGTCCACTATAATGTGCATCTCTGAAAAAAAAAATGGTGAAGCTGCATTGCATCCTTGTTGACATATTTTGATGACATTATCCCCTTGTGCACCACTCAGTTGGCCTTGAAGATAAATACTTTAAACTTTTATAAAAAAAAAATTATAAATACAAAAAGGAAGTTGGTTTTAAAGAAGAACGTGGTCATCTGATGCATGGCTGACAAAAATTTGGTAAAGCTGTGGTTAATATATTTTTAGATATTGCGGTAACGTCAGGGTTGACACCACTCTGACAGCTTTCAAATAAATACATGAAAATTTCATAAAAAGTTTTAAAATAATCAGAGGAAGCTGGTTTTCAATAGGAACCTTGTCCATCATAAGGGCCTTGTGTGACAAAAAAAAAATGGGACAGCTACGGCAAATGTATTTTGAGATATTGCAGTAATGTCAACAAGACTGACGAAGGGATGATGCAGGGGACGACAATACCCTCCAGCACTTCATGTGCCGAGGATAATAAATCAGTCGCATGTAACATCTTTGCACCAGTTCTTAAAATCTGCGATTTTAGTCTGTTTGGTGTAGCTTCAGAAGAGCCTATAGGTGGATGTGTTTCACACCATCAGTCTTAACACAATACTCCAGGATTAGCATTAGTGCACTGTAAGTTCACTCAGAATGAATATTATCATTGAAAATTATAACTACCAGAGTTACGAAAAATTGAACTTTCATCACCAAGGAACTTAAATTACTTCCTTCATTCCTCCGTTTCTTCCTTCCTTCTGTGATTGATAGAAATGTGCCTGAATTTTGACTTGTGGAAGAACTTCTTTTCAAAGTTATAACTGTACCATTGGTATAAAAACAACAACAAAAAAACTTGCTGTGTGTCATGTTTTCATCAAGTAATCTCTGCCTCCCCTTTCACTCTTTGAAATTATGGCTTAATTCTTACCACTGGAATAATTAATAAAATTACAACAGATGTTGAGTCATTTCACATCAGATTGTGCTTATTAAAGTTCAGTGTACAGGAAACACCACATTGATATATTCAAACAGTTGGGGGTTTTTTGTTTGTTTTTTTTAACTCTTTCAGTGCCAAATTTTGGACAGTCTGAGCTTTTCTCTCTGGATTTGTATGTATGCTGGTACTTGAATGAAAGGTCTTTTTAGGAGGATTACAAATCTGGGATCCTGATGATAATTCAGACTAGCCTGCCTAAAGTAAATCGACTTTAGTCGTGATTGGCACTGAAAGAGTTAATTAAACTTATTTAACAGAGGATTCTGGAGCTCAAGATACACGTCAAAATTATTCATGTTGCACACCGACACTTGTAAATGTGCCATGCAGTTCTGGTCAACTTGTTATAACTTTATCCAAGGGATGAAGGTCATTGCCTTTCAGTACTTTATACTGTCAGGGAGCAAATGTACAAAAATTTAATAAAGTTGTTTTGGTATGTATATTTGAATAAAAAAAATCTGGTGATCTTCAATATAATGCTTGTATGTAGATTGTCAGGATGAATGCAACAAACGAGTTTTACCCTTTCCCCCTTAAAAACAGCCAAAGCCTGGCAGGAGGCAAAATGTCCTCTGCTTCAATAATTGTTAAATAAATTTTAGTGTGAACAGAAAAAAATTGTATATTAGCACTATCAGAATAGCATGCTCCAAGTCAACAGCTTTCCCTGGGGTGTGTTGGGCACTTAGTACCCACCCTACCCCAGGGAAAGCAGTTTTATGCAATCTTGTATGTAATTTAAGGGGGAAGGGGTCAATGGAATGTAAACTAATGCCATTTCTACAGGTGCAATATACAGGTATACCTGCCTACCTGTACTGGTTTCATATGACTATTGTAATAAACCATTAAAACTGAATGAAGTTGTCATTGTTTAGTTTTTTGAGTAAGTGGGGCTGTGAGATTTTGACAGTGTTGTTATTGTCCCCTATCATGTTTTTATAAAAGTGTGTGTTTCATTTGCAACAGGGTTTCCAAAGTCTTGATGTCAACTTGAACTAGATCTGCCCAATTGGAAAGTGATTTGGAAGAAACCTACATATGATCTTGTTATTTTCAACTGACCTCCAATGGCAAGGCCTATAATCACTTGCCTAGTCAACCACAATCCACAAACAGTAGGAAAGAGCAAGAATAGAAGGTTCCCGTACCTATCTTATAGAGGGAACTGCAGTTGAAGGGGCTTGATCTATGTTTATTACTTGCTGTTGGGATTGGCAACTTAATATCTTCAAGTCTGCTGTACAAAGAGATGCCAACTTTGTCATGAAAAATCTAAGTGTGCAGGTAAAATGTTCACATAAATTTCATCACTTCAGCTGTGAATATACTTTGTTCATTCAAGGTACTTTAGGCACACAAACATAAATACATGTACACACCTCTAACCTGCAAGAATTCTGGTGGGCTGTGTGCATTCAGCTGAATACACTAAGCAAAAGCAAATCCCTGCTTATTGTGGTCCATTACTTGCGAGCAGGATGGGATCAGTACTGTGTAATTTAGCCATGTTCAAATTTCTGGACATGCTCTATGGGTGAATCAAAGTCAAGTTTGATGGTAGTGTCACTATACATGCTTATTTAATATCTGGACCAAACTTAAAAATATGTGAACACTGACACTCTTCAATCTGAAATTTTTTATGGCTTGTCCTTACTCATAGAGGTGCCTTTCATGGTTTTCTGTGGTTAATTTTTCTCCATTATTAAATTAGTGATGTTTGTAAAAGGTCTGGAAAGTGTTTCTGAGCCCTTTCTTCTAAACCATCATATTTAGTAATCTGAAATGTTTACAGAGCGAGTCAAATACAAGATATTTGGAGTAATATCAGTATTAGTAAGTACACTTGCCTCTTGACCACCATTGCCAAGATGTCTGTGTCTGGGCATAACGCCCAAGAAATCGAGTCAAGTTATTTACTTACTTGATCCTGAAAACCTGGCGGTCCCGTTGTGCCATCTCTCAGTCCATGTGGAACTGATGGCAACGTTCAGTGCACATGGGCCCCTTAACATCCTTCCACTTTTGGAGATTGGTCAGTTGACATCAGCTGTAAGAGGAAGCTGGGTGGGTTTCTCTGGAGGTCAGGAGGAAAGTGTAGTTACAAATACTGCTATTACTCCAAATATTCCATATTAGTTTATAATGTTACCTCTCGACTACGATTGCCGATGTAGAAACCTACTAGCGGTGGGTGTAACGTCACTGGTACACTGACCTCTATTGACCAGGGACTCGCAGCTTGGGGGGGGGGGGGCGCAACCATCTGTCCCTGTGAGGAGGCGATGTCTCCAGGGAAAACCTCAGAGCAACGTGGAGATGAGGTGGCCAACAGCAGAATCTGGCCTAAACCAGAAACCTTTCTTACTGACCAGCATGGGACGGCACTGAACCCCCTGGTGCTCGCCCGCCAACATGACAACTGTCTGCCTCATGGGTAGACATTATCAGTTTCAGCTCCATCAGGCCTGGAGATCTTATAGGACATAGTCACGAAACTGGCGGGCACCGGGGGGGGGGGGGGGGGGGGGGGGGAGTATATGGTTTCATGGGCAGCAGATTCCTATGGCAACAGGCTGGGGAGTCGGGCCAAATTGCCTGATACCGTTTGAGCTTAGGTCTACTAGGCACAAAGTCCTAAAAGGCCCACTAAGAAATGCGCTGACCTATAGGCCTGCATCAGATCTGACCACAAGAGCGCTATGAGCTGGAACACTGTGGCCGTTTTTATGGGATATGGAAGGCCCAACAAACAAGTATTGGAACCTATGCAAAGGAGCCGGTTACTCCCGAAAAGGCGTACATGCCATCCTCAAGCACTATCATGTCGCGAGTGCCGCGAGTCTCCGCCGTGAGCTGGTCATAAAACTCAGCTGCGAACTATAGATACTTCAGTGTAGTCTCTGTGATTGGCATGTGGAAGAACACATCCTTGAGATTGAGGGATGCCATTCACTCCGGGGCTGCAAGGCTGCTGCCGCCGACTGGGGTGTCTCTATCCAAAAGGATGGGACTTCCAGGTAGGTGTTCAGCGTCGACAGGTCTATGGCTGGGCACCATCCTCCGTCCCTCTTGGGGACCAGGAAGAGTAGGTTGTCAAAGCCGGGAGAATCTTGGTGTTCTGCTGGCTCTATGGGGCCCTTGCTCCAAAGCGTCTGAACCGCCTCCAGGAACGCTGATACTTTGGATTCCGAGGTGGGTGGAGCAAACCATCCTGGTTCTCAGCTTAACGGAGGGCTGTCTTCGTGGAAAAGCAGACTTTAGCCGTGTCTAAGGATGTTGACGAACGAATCGTCCGTAATAGACTCCCATTGCATGTAATATGCAGTGATGCAGCTGCAGACCAAGCACTGCGTGGAGTCTCACAAGATGGTGGTTGGCAGTCCTGAGTCCTCTTCCAGGATAAAAGAGAGGAATGCCAAGGCTTTCCCGACTTCTTGCTTTACCAGAAGGCTTGCCCTTCTTTGATCGCTGTCTGCCTTTCCCAGGTCATCACACCCCCGAGGGAGGGGTAGATGCAGTCTGAGAAGTACCACGCTTCAGGGCCGAGGCAGCCAAGGACGACAAGGACCGAGCAGAGTCAGTCGGCGCCTTAAAGCATGCCTGGTTGGCAGAGCGGGCCCGAAGGTCCTGCACCTAGAGGACCACTTCCGCCATCTCTCCTCCAAACAGAATTCATGAGAAGAGAGGCCCTATTCAGGCTGTATGAAAGATCGGGTCAGGGTCAGGCTGCTTCTGACCCTGGAAGTAGGCGTCCCTCCGTAACAAACAAAGGTTCACCTATAACTTGCAAGCGGTCCGCTCCTGGTGATCAACAGTTCGTGACAAAGAAGTCGCAAGGAGTGTTGCCTGGTCTAACCAGTCTCACACTGCATCTGTGATCTGAATGGAGCCCTTGAGGTCATCAAGAGAGACCCCAAAGCAGCCAAGGACAGGTCAGAGTAGGACGCTGCAAGGATGGATCCTCAGGCATCTTCCTCCAATCACCTAAAGGCCTCTGCGTACACCAAAATGGTTCTTGGCTGCCGGGCATCAAACTCCTCCCAGTGTAAGTCTACCGGCAGTGAACCTGACAGGAAGATCTGCTCAGGTGCAGAGTACCACCTCCCCTGGACATCCGGCTTAGGGAGGAGTCGCCCCTGCCTCAAATAGCCAGATGTCGGCAGCTCCACAGAAACCCATGTGCCACGAGTATTTGCGATGAGCTGGTCATAAAACTCAGCTAGCAAGGGCAACAAAGGTATGGGCGTACATTGATGTGTGTACTCCAGGGACAAGCCCCTGCACGACAGCACAACAGCGCCCGACCTTTCTGCCGATGGTGGGACCACAGTTTGGTCACCAACCAGACTCTGAATAAGAGTTTTGACATAGTCAGCGCCCTTGGCAGGGGCAGGTACTGTGTCCATGGGGGCAGGGGCAGACCCCTCTCCAGAGCCCATGGTCACCGGCTCTCTGCGCCTGTCAAAGTGCAAATGGTGAGCCCTCGGCCTAGATTGAGATCTGCTGGCAGACGCATCTGACATCAGAAGCTCATCCTCCACCTCAGCGTTCAGGTACAAAGCCTCTAGACTCGCCGGGGGGGGGGGGGGGGGCGGTAATGCCCAATGCCTTGTCAAACAATATATTGTCTGAGGGCGATGGAGCAGCCGCCTGTGACAGCAGAGGATCTGTCACCATGCCAGGCGTAGAGGTAGTGAGTACCTCCGCAGAAGTAGTTGCCGGCACATACGCCGCCTCCACCTGATCCTCCCATGTGGGGAGAAACAGGAGGCAAGGGAGGCTCATACACCCACATCTCGTCAGCCTCCAACTGAGAAGTGTGCTGGACTGAGGGATCTGGCTGAGTCTCCAAAAGGCCACTGTCTTGAACCTCAGCTGCCAACGACTGAGAAGTCTGCAGGCAAAAGGGGTCCGGAGGGAAACTCCTGGGCCTGAGGTGCCAGCAAGAGCTGGCTCAAGGTGGAAGCAGCAAGCTGCCCCGCCAACAGAGTCTGGTCAGACTCGACAACAGCAGTGGTGGCCAATGAGGAAGAAGGCAGAGCCTTTTCACGCAACTGCTGGTCATCGCGGAGCTTGAGTTCTGCCTGCCACTCGAAAGAGTGAAGCAGGCTACTCGGCTCAAATCCAGGAAAGAGTGGAATTGCCAACTGCTCACTCGGGGCCAAAGCTGCCGGTACTGCTGTTGGGGGAACAGGACGTTCTGCCTGGACTGAAGGTGCTGACACCACTGGGGCCAAAGGCCTACAGACAGTGGATGGCTCTCTGACTTGTCTGGGTGTCTTCCTCCTACTTCCCCCATGCCTACACTTACCACCCCAGCTCTCTGAACCAAGAGCTTGGTGGGGGGGGGGGGGGTAGGGAGGCACCGGTGCCTTAGCTGGCACTCCGGGCTTACGGTCTGAGCGCGTATTTGACTTGCAACTCCAACGTCTCTTCACCCTCTCCCAACGGGTATCCGGAGTAGAGGCATCCCTCATCTGGGACTGCGGACGAGCCGAAGCAAGTCTACGCTCTTTCCCATCAGCCACAAGACTGTGGACAAGCCAAAGCAAGTGTACACTTTTTATCATGGGGGGTCTGTGGTGAAGACTCGACGGAGTCTGTCATCTCATCTTGGCGCTAGGTTTCTCTTGCAAACAGACTTTCTCCGTGCCTGCTTACAGAGCAGCCATTTGTCTTCTCCCCAATCCTCACAGTATCTGCAAGTTCGCTTGGGTGAGCAAACTTGACCCAACTGCAGGCGATAACCATAGCAGTGAGGGTGGTCATGCCAAACCGCCATGTAGTGGTTCCTGGAATCAAACTTTTGTCAGTAGTCCAATGAGGACGAGGATGCAGACAAAGTGGTCTCTGGATCAAGTTCACTCATGGACTGCCTCCAAAATGAAGCACTAGTGTGGTGTGCACTGCTTTCCCTGTCTCTGCGTTCAGTTTGCCGGGATGATGCCATCTTGAAAAATCTAAGTTCAAGTCAAATGACCAAATTTGCACTTATTATTTCAGTGGTATCTGATCATAGAAATCAGCTATCTAGGTGTCCGAAGATTCGTAGACTGGTGAGAAAAGATATTCTGCAGAATAGGGTGTGCATAAAGCACAACCGGTCAGTGAAAGAAAAAACCCTGGGCTAGGACAGAGGGACAGACAAACAGACGGACGCGTAGGTGACAATAATACCCCTCCAATAGGTCAGGTTACTTCTCTTTAACCTAATGACAAAGCTTTGGTGCCAAAGCAATGAGCAGAGATATCATGGCAAGGCCATTTTTCTTCAATGCAGCACTGTGACCTACCCATGTGACCCAGTGACCTAGTTTTCAATAGGCACCTGAGGCATCCTTAGGATTAACTGTCTTTTTTTTTTTTAATTGAGGAAGCTACATTCAATATTTTTTTTAGATATTGTGTTAACAGTTCTTTGTCATGAAAAATCTAAGTGTGCAGGTAAAATGGTCACATAAATTTCATCACTTCAGCTGTGAATATACTTTGTTCATTCAAGGTACTTTAGGCACACAAACATAAATACATGTACACACCTCTAACCTGCAAGAATTCTGGTGGGCTGTGTGCATTCAGCTGAATACACTAAGCAAAAGCAAATCCCTGCTTATTGTGGTCCATTACTTGCGAGCAGGATGGGATCAGTACTGTGTAATTTAGCCATGTTCAAATTTCTGGACATGCTCTATGGGTGAATCAAAGTCAAGTTTGATGGTAGTGTCACTATACATGCTTATTTAATATCTGGACCAAACTTAAAAATATGTGAACACTGACACTCTTCAATCTGAAATTTTTTATGGCTTGTCCTTACTCATAGAGGTGCCTTTCATGGTTTTCTGTGGTTAATTTTTCTCCATTATTAAATTAGTGATGTTTGTAAAAGGTCTGGAAAGTGTTTCTGAGCCCTTTCTTCTAAACCATCATATTTAGTAATCTGAAATGTTTACAGAGCGAGTCAAATACAAGATATTTGGAGTAATATCAGTATTAGTAAGTACACTTGCCTCTTGACCACCATTGCCAAGATGTCTGTGTCTGGGCATAACGCCCAAGAAATCGAGTCAAGTTATTTACTTACTTGATCCTGAAAACCTGGCGGTCCCGTTGTGCCATCTCTCAGTCCATGTGGAACTGATGGCAACGTTCAGTGCACATGGGCCCCTTAACATCCTTCCACTTTTGGAGATTGGTCAGTTGACATCAGCTGTAAGAGGAAGCTGGGTGGGTTTCTCTGGAGGTCAGGAGGAAAGTGTAGTTACAAATACTGCTATTACTCCAAATATTCCATATTAGTTTATAATGTTACCTCTCGACTACGATTGCCGATGTAGAAACCTACTAGCGGTGGGTGTAACGTCACTGGTACACTGACCTCTATTGACCAGGGACTCGCAGCTTGGGGGGGGGGGGGGGGGGCGCAACCATCTGTCCCTGTGAGGAGGCGATGTCTCCAGGGAAAACCTCAGAGCAACGTGGAGATGAGGTGGCCAACAGCAGAATCTGGCCTAAACCAGAAACCTTTCTTACTGACCAGCATGGGACGGCACTGAACCCCCTGGTGCTCGCCCGCCAACATGACAACTGTCTGCCTCATGGGTAGACATTATCAGTTTCAGCTCCATCAGGCCTGGAGATCTTATAGGACATAGTCACGAAACTGGCGGGCACCGGGGGGGGGGGGGGGGAGTATATGGTTTCATGGGCAGCAGATTCCTATGGCAACAGGCTGGGGAGTCGGGCCAAATTGCCTGATACCGTTTGAGCTTAGGTCTACTAGGCACAAAGTCCTAAAAGGCCCACTAAGAAATGCGCTGACCTATAGGCCTGCATCAGATCTGACCACAAGAGCGCTATGAGCTGGAACACTGTGGCCGTTTTTATGGGATATGGAAGGCCCAACAAACAAGTATTGGAACCTATGCAAAGGAGCCGGTTACTCCCGAAAAGGCGTACATGCCATCCTCAAGCACTATCATGTCGCGAGTGCCGCGAGTCTCCGCCGTGAGCTGGTCATAAAACTCAGCTGCGAACTATAGATACTTCAGTGTAGTCTCTGTGATTGGCATGTGGAAGAACACATCCTTGAGATTGAGGGATGCCATTCACTCCGGGGCTGCAAGGCTGCTGCCGCCGACTGGGGTGTCTCTATCCAAAAGGATGGGACTTCCAGGTAGGTGTTCAGCGTCGACAGGTCTATGGCTGGGCACCATCCTCCGTCCCTCTTGGGGACCAGGAAGAGTAGGTTGTCAAAGCCGGGAGAATCTTGGTGTTCTGCTGGCTCTATGGGGCCCTTGCTCCAAAGCGTCTGAACCGCCTCCAGGAACGCTGATACTTTGGATTCCGAGGTGGGTGGAGCAAACCATCCTGGTTCTCAGCTTAACGGAGGGCTGTCTTCGTGGAAAAGCAGACTTTAGCCGTGTCTAAGGATGTTGACGAACGAATCGTCCGTAATAGACTCCCATTGCATGTAATATGCAGTGATGCAGCTGCAGACCAAGCACTGCGTGGAGTCTCACAAGATGGTGGTTGGCAGTCCTGAGTCCTCTTCCAGGATAAAAGAGAGGAATGCCAAGGCTTTCCCGACTTCTTGCTTTACCAGAAGGCTTGCCCTTCTTTGATCGCTGTCTGCCTTTCCCAGGTCATCACACCCCCGAGGGAGGGGTAGATGCAGTCTGAGAAGTACCACGCTTCAGGGCCGAGGCAGCCAAGGACGACAAGGACCGAGCAGAGTCAGTCGGCGCCTTAAAGCATGCCTGGTTGGCAGAGCGGGCCCGAAGGTCCTGCACCTAGCGGACCACTTCCGCCATCTCTCCTCCAAACAGAATTCATGAGAAGAGAGGCCCTATTCAGGCTGTATGAAAGATCGGGTCAGGGTCAGGCTGCTTCTGACCCTGGAAGTAGGCGTCCCTCCGTAACAAACAAAGGTTCACCTATAACTTGCAAGCGGTCCGCTCCTGGTGATCAACAGTTCGTGACAAAGAAGTCGCAAGGAGTGTTGCCTGGTCTAACCAGTCTCACACTGCATCTGTGATCTGAATGGAGCCCTTGAGGTCATCAAGAGAGACCCCAAAGCAGCCAAGGACAGGTCAGAGTAGGACGCTGCAAGGATGGATCCTCAGGCATCTTCCTCCAATCACCTAAAGGCCTCTGCGTACACCAAAATGGTTCTTGGCTGCCGGGCATCAAACTCCTCCCAGTGTAAGTCTACCGGCAGTGAACCTGACAGGAAGATCTGCTCAGGTGCAGAGTACCACCTCCCCTGGACATCCGGCTTAGGGAGGAGTCGCCCCTGCCTCAAATAGCCAGATGTCGGCAGCTCCACAGAAACCCATGTGCCACGAGTATTTGCGATGAGCTGGTCATAAAACTCAGCTAGCAAGGGCAACAAAGGTATGGGCGTACATTGATGTGTGTACTCCAGGGACAAGCCCCTGCACGACAGCACAACAGCGCCCGACCTTTCTGCCGATGGTGGGACCACAGTTTGGTCACCAACCAGACTCTGAATAAGAGTTTTGACATAGTCAGCGCCCTTGGCAGGGGCAGGTACTGTGTCCATGGGGGCAGGGGCAGACCCCTCTCCAGAGCCCATGGTCACCGGCTCTCTGCGCCTGTCAAAGTGCAAATGGTGAGCCCTCGGCCTAGATTGAGATCTGCTGGCAGACGCATCTGACATCAGAAGCTCATCCTCCACCTCAGCGTTCAGGTACAAAGCCTCTAGACTCGCCGGGGGGGGGGGGGGGGGGGGCGGTAATGCCCAATGCCTTGTCAAACAATATATTGTCTGAGGGCGATGGAGCAGCCGCCTGTGACAGCAGAGGATCTGTCACCATGCCAGGCGTAGAGGTAGTGAGTACCTCCGCAGAAGTAGTTGCCGGCACATACGCCGCCTCCACCTGATCCTCCCATGTGGGGAGAAACAGGAGGCAAGGGAGGCTCATACACCCACATCTCGTCAGCCTCCAACTGAGAAGTGTGCTGGACTGAGGGATCTGGCTGAGTCTCCAAAAGGCCACTGTCTTGAACCTCAGCTGCCAACGACTGAGAAGTCTGCAGGCAAAAGGGGTCCGGAGGGAAACTCCTGGGCCTGAGGTGCCAGCAAGAGCTGGCTCAAGGTGGAAGCAGCAAGCTGCCCCGCCAACAGAGTCTGGTCAGACTCGACAACAGCAGTGGTGGCCAATGAGGAAGAAGGCAGAGCCTTTTCACGCAACTGCTGGTCATCGCGGAGCTTGAGTTCTGCCTGCCACTCGAAAGAGTGAAGCAGGCTACTCGGCTCAAATCCAGGAAAGAGTGGAATTGCCAACTGCTCACTCGGGGCCAAAGCTGCCGGTACTGCTGTTGGGGGAACAGGACGTTCTGCCTGGACTGAAGGTGCTGACACCACTGGGGCCAAAGGCCTACAGACAGTGGATGGCTCTCTGACTTGTCTGGGTGTCTTCCTCCTACTTCCCCCATGCCTACACTTACCACCCCAGCTCTCTGAACCAAGAGCTTGGTGGGGGGGGGGGGTAGGGAGGCACCGGTGCCTTAGCTGGCACTCCGGGCTTACGGTCTGAGCGCGTATTTGACTTGCAACTCCAACGTCTCTTCACCCTCTCCCAACGGGTATCCGGAGTAGAGGCATCCCTCATCTGGGACTGCGGACGAGCCGAAGCAAGTCTACGCTCTTTCCCATCAGCCACAAGACTGTGGACAAGCCAAAGCAAGTGTACACTTTTTATCATGGGGGGTCTGTGGTGAAGACTCGACGGAGTCTGTCATCTCATCTTGGCGCTAGGTTTCTCTTGCAAACAGACTTTCTCCGTGCCTGCTTACAGAGCAGCCATTTGTCTTCTCCCCAATCCTCACAGTATCTGCAAGTTCGCTTGGGTGAGCAAACTTGACCCAACTGCAGGCGATAACCATAGCAGTGAGGGTGGTCATGCCAAACCGCCATGTAGTGGTTCCTGGAATCAAACTTTTGTCAGTAGTCCAATGAGGACGAGGATGCAGACAAAGTGGTCTCTGGATCAAGTTCACTCATGGACTGCCTCCAAAATGAAGCACTAGTGTGGTGTGCACTGCTTTCCCTGTCTCTGCGTTCAGTTTGCCGGGATGATGCCATCTTGAAAAATCTAAGTTCAAGTCAAATGACCAAATTTGCACTTATTATTTCAGTGGTATCTGATCATAGAAATCAGCTATCTAGGTGTCCGAAGATTCGTAGACTGGTGAGAAAAGATATTCTGCAGAATAGGGTGTGCATAAAGCACAACCGGTCAGTGAAAGAAAAAACCCTGGGCTAGGACAGAGGGACAGACAAACAGACGGACGCGTAGGTGACAATAATACCCCTCCAATAGGTCAGGTTACTTCTCTTTAACCTAATGACAAAGCTTTGGTGCCAAAGCAATGAGCAGAGATATCATGGCAAGGCCATTTTTCTTCAATGCAGCACTGTGACCTACCCATGTGACCCAGTGACCTAGTTTTCAATAGGCACCTGAGGCATCCTTAGGATTAACTGTCTTTTTTTTTTTTAATTGAGGAAGCTACATTCAATATTTTTTTTAGATATTGTGTTAACAGTTTTTTTCTTTAATGTAGTACTGTGACCTAATGACCAACTTTTCGATAGGCACCTGAAGCACCTCAGTGGCCTTCTGTGATAAGAATTTGATCTCTGGAAAGTGAGTATTTCTGGAGATATGGCTTGGCAAGGCCATTTATTTTTTCAATGCAGCACTGTGACCTATGGCCATTTTTCTTCAATGCAGCACTGTGATCTGAATATGTGACCCAGTAACGTAGTTTTCAATAGGCATCTGGGGCATCCTTAGGTCCAACTGTCCCTATAATTCTACTGTTAATATCCAAAGATTATTAGAAAGTTTGGCCACAATAATTTACAGTTTTTAGACTTGTCTGTATTGCTACTTAACTTTATCTTTTGGCATCTTTCTGTTTTAATATTCACTATCAGACATTTTAGGCTTACATGTTTTCTGTTAGGTAAACCCCCAGGAGCTACAGGTAGCAAGAAGCGGCCTACAACAGTTACATGTTTGCCTAATTTACTTAAAATCCTGTTAAGAAAAATTGTTTTGATAGCATGTTTTGGGCATAAATGCTAATGACTTTCATTCTTTTTTGATATGCCTAAATGCACATTTACTCAATATTAAAAAATTACTCAAAATTGACAGTATTTTCTCAAATGTCACAAACCTGACACATTAAGTTGACACATTGACTCAGGGTTGGCAGTGAAATAGAGCTTAATTGTTTGAGGAGTAGGTGTCATCATGGAGTTTGTTTTACATCTCTGGTGCAGGATGTACATTGTTGCAGTCCTTGTTAGGATTTCCCTTGGTTTATACAGGTGGTCTAGCTGCAACTGTTTATTTTACAATCACTGGGACTTAATATAATGCCCCAGCTTGTTTCCACTTCAGTTAAACATTGGCAGATGGTTTAACTAGGATAAGCTGTCCAGCTAGAAAGGGTACATATTGGTTCAGGGGTAAGTAGAATTGTTCTTATCTGAACCTGTACTATGCAAGTTTGGTAATTATGGCTTGTTTGACAGGTATTCTTCTTTGATATGAAGCTCTGCATTTATAAGCAAAACTTCACGTATTTAGCTAATTCATCAATTGCCACTTTCATATTTATTCATTATTATGTGGGTTGTCTTTGCTGAGTATTTAGCGTAGACAAGGATCCGCTACTCAGAGAGACATGTACGGGTAAAAGGCTCCGAAACATGTTGAGTAGTTACCCGCTGAAGACCCTTTAATTTATTTGGGCTAATACAGCCTTTGTCAAAATTTTACAGAGGAACGTGTGCAATATGGACAATAGTACTTCTATGTATATAAGTTAGACAGGGACAGTTTAGCTTATGGAGAGTAAAGAGTTTGAACTGCGGAATAGGGTAATGACTACTAGGAAGTGGTTTTGGACAAAAAGACACAAATACAATAGATAATTGGTGAAGCTACATTCAATATTTGTTTATATATTTTGTTAACGCCATTTTTTTTTTTTTTTTGCAATGTAGTACTGTGACCTAAAATGGGACTTAGTTATCTACTTTTCAACAGGCACCTGAAGCACCTCAATAACCCCGTGATAAAAATTTGGTCCCTGTAAAGTTAGTATTTTTGGAGATATGGAGTTAACAAGGCATCAACGGATGGACGTCTCTAGTATGATACACTTATGCAGAAAAATATGACCCATGTTCATAAATATCAAACCCAACAATGACCACAGAAAGATTCCAGGGTTACCAAAGCATCAACATTCATCTTCAAAAACCAATGTGAAGAAACAAACTTCACTCCTGCCTTGAGACAGGCAATGGCCCACAAAAGGCAACTGGTTGTTTTAAACTGGTCCCCATTTTTATCAACTCATCATGGTCATGTCATTACAGGCAATCTTTCCATTATTCCCAATGATGGCCAATGAAGCACTTTGAGATTTGATTTCAAAAGGTCCTAAATTGAGAGAGCAGAACAAAATATCATGGAATAAGGATAAACAAATAGTAATGGAAGCTATAGAGAATCATGCTAAAACATGGGCCAAAAAAGAAAATTATGATGTTTCAGTTTTATCTGACTGGATTAATGAGATTGGTAGTATAGTGGATAGCAAAATAAATAAACCAAAGAAACAAGAGGGTTGTGTGAACAGCCCATGCTAAGCTGACCTAGACATTCATCACACTTGCAGCTCTGTGAACTTGGGGTAGGCTCAAGGTCACCCATGTTCTGAGTAAGTGTGACCTTTGTAGAACACTAACATGTGCAACATTAAGGTTCCCGTTCAAGTAGTTCTCAAGTTATAGTGAAGATTAAAATTCATGTATGTTGCACTGTGACCCCAGAAATGGGGTCAAGGTCACTCATGTACTGCCTTCATAGAGAAACATTATCATGTGCAACATCAAGGTCCTAACTCAAAACATATCTCCAGTTATCAAGTGAACAGTAAATTTTGTGTCAGTTGTCCTGTGACCTTTGGGAATGAGGTCAAGGTCCAAACATCACTGGAGCATGACCATCTGCACAAAGTATGTAGACACTTATAAAAGGTACATCCCTACCTAGTTTGGAGCAAATCTGGCCAAAATTATTTAAGTTATTACAATTACAAGAAATTCCCATGTTAAACTTTCCTATCAAAACTTTTTTAAAGATTTAAAAAAAAAAAAAAATCCAAAAAACACTGGACTCTGACCATTTGAACAAACATGGTAAAGACCCACCCAAGGTACATTGCCACCAAGTTTGAAGTGAATCTGAAAGACAATTTCTTTGGAGAAGTCCAAAATGTGTATTACCATTAGAATGCCCACTGGCTTGCATAGTAAGCAACAGAAAAGGTGCATTTCCTGATACCCAAATTGAAAAAAAAAAAATCGTTTAAAATCAGGAATCCACAGCAGTGCTACCCGGTCAACATCTTTGCTTGACCCTCTCACAAGGAACATATACACAAAGTTTCAACTTAATCTGAGTAAGGGATCTGGAGAAGAAGTCACAAGTCATGAAAATACAAAAATTCATCCAAAATTTGAAAAAAAATGCAGCACCACCTGGTAAACAAATTAAGAACTAGGAGTCCATAGGAGTGTTCCTATTATATATCAAAGTAATTGGGTGAGCAATTGTGGAAAAGAAAATTTTTGTAGATTTGTCCAAAAGAAAGAACAAAAAAATTCATTAAAAATCCAAGAATCACTGGAGCATGACCACTTGAACAAACCTAGTGGAAACCCACCCAAGGTAAATTGCCACCAAGTATGAAGTCAATCTGGATGACACTTTTGGAATAAAAGTCGAAAATGTGACTTAGCATTAGAATGCCCATTGAATTTCATGGTAAACAATAGGAAAGTTGCATTGACCGATAAGCACCTGGATTGAAAAAAAAATCGTTAAAAATCAGGAATCTACAGCAGTGCCACCTAGTGAACAACTTTGATTGACTCTTCCACTAGGAACATATCCACCAAGTTTCAGCTTAATCTGAGTGACGGTTCTGGAGAAGAAGTAGCAAAAATAGCAAAATCACACCAAAAAATAAATTGAAAAAAAAAAAGAAAAATAGAAAAAAATCATAGTGCCACCTGGTAAACAAATTAAGAACTAAGAGTCCCTGGGAGTGTCCCTGTGCGATATCAAAGCAATTGGGTTAGTGTTTTCAGAGAAGAAGATTTTTTTAAGATTTACCCCATAAAGGAACAAAACAATTCATAAAAAATCCAAAAATCAATGGAACATGACCATTTGTACAAACTTGGTAAAGACCCACCCAAGGCACATTGCAACCAAGTTTGAAGTGAATCTGGCGGACAGATTTGGAGAAATCAAAAATATGAATTGGGGATGGTCGACGAACGGATGTCTCTAGTATGATACACTTATGTAGAAAAAAATGACTCATATTCATAAACATCAAACCTAACAAAGACAGCAAAGAGATTCCACAGTTACCAAAGCATCAACATTCATCTTCCAATACTAATGTGAAGAAACAAATTTCACTCCGGACTTGAGACAGGCAGTCACCCACAAAAGGCAACTGGTGGTCGGACGGACGGATGATGGACGGATGGACTACGGATGACAGACACTCACAAAAGCTCAGCTGACTGACAAGTCAGCTGAGCTAAAAATCATAAAGAATAGAAAAAGGTCAAATGGCCACATGGTGAACAAATTCAGAACTAGGAGTCCTCGGGAGTGTCCATGTGCGATATCAAAGTAATAGGGAGAGGGAATTTTTCAGAAGATTTTTTAAGATTTCCCCTCCCCCCCCAACCAAAAAAAATATTAAAAATCCAAAAATTACTGGATCATGACCATTTGAACAAACTTGGTAGAGACCCACCAAAGGCACCACCCACCCACCCCCCACCCCCCAGCAAGTTTGAAGTGAATCTGGATGACAGTTTTGGAGAAGATGTCGAAAATGTGAATAGTTGATAACGGACGACAGACGTACAAAGGACCATAAGATAAGATCAGCTGAGCCCAAAATAGAAAAATTATTGCATCATCATCTCTTTTACAAACTCAGTAGAGGTCCACCTGGGCAACATCCATGTGCAAAATCAAAATTCCATGCAGCTGTTTTTGAGAAGATAACAATGTAAACACAATAGTGCAATACATTCACCAAATTACCATATATACATAATATTATACGGTGGCAGCACTCACTTAGTTGCAAAGTTTGATATCCCAGAACTTTATCAAAAATCAACATATCCACATTATTTTCACAAACTTTTTTTTCAGGCCAGCTATATTCTGAAAAAAAAAAAATTGAGCAATTCTGTTCAGCAAAGCCGCCTGGTGGACAAATTTCTTTGACCTTTGATAAGGAACATTTCCACCAAGTTTCAGCATAATCTTTGTAACAGTTTTGGAGCAAAAATGGAGAATTGCATAAACACAAAATTCATAAAAAAGAGTAAAAAAAATTGCAGCGCTACCTGTTGAACAAATTAAGGTCTAGGGGTCCCCAGATGTGTCCCTATGCAATTTCGAAGCAATTGGCAGATTGGTTTTGGAGAGGAAGATTTTTTAATATTTTGCCAAAAAATGAACAAAAAAATTCATTAAAAAATCCAAAAATCACCAGACTACTGTGACCATTTGACTAAACTTGGTAAAGACCCACCCAAGGTACATCCCCACCAAGTTTGAAGTGAATCTGGCTGACAGTTTTGGAGAAGTTGAAAATGTGAATTACCACTGCAATCCCCATTCACTTACATAGTAATCAATAGGAATGTATGCATTGTCCGATAAGTACCCAAATTGAAAAAAATTGTTAAAAATCAGGGATCAACAGCAATGCCACCTGGTGGAAAATTTGTTTGAGCCTTCTACAAGGAACATTTACACCAAGTTTCAGCATAATCAAAGTGACGGTTTTCGAGAAGTCAAAAACAGTGAAAACACAAGAATTCATAAAAAAAATAGAAAAAGTCGCAGTGCCACCTGTTGAACAAATTAAGGTCTGGGGTCCCCATAAGGTTCCCTGTGCAGTTTCAAAGCAATTGGAAACGCTGTTTCTGAGAAGAAGATTTATTAAGATTTTGCCAAAAATTGAACAAAAAAAATTCATTAAAAAAATCCAAAAATCACTGTACCCTGACCATTTGAACAAACTTGGTAGAGACCCACCCAAGGCACATCCCCACCAAGTTTGAAGTGGATCTGGCCAGCGCTTTTTGAGAAGAAGTCAAAAATATATATTGTTGACGGACGGAGGGCCATAAGATAAACTTAGCTGACTGACAAATCAGCTGTGCTAAAAAACTAAACAACCACCTGATCCTGTCTTTCATAAAGCTGATGTTAAAGCATGTCTGCATAATTTACATGAAAAGTATGTTTTTGCTCCAGCTGACAATAATGTTATCATAATTTGTAAACAGTTCTATCTTGATGTAATTGTCATAGAATTAGGGTTATTCGACTCTACTGTCAACTCTTCTATCTATCAAAAGGTTGACTATTCTGTTGAACATTTAGTGGATGGTCACTATGAACATTTAGAAAGGCTCAACTTAACTTTCAATGATATATTCCGTAACTTACCAAAGATTTTTGCAATTACAAAATTACATAAAACCCATATAAATTCTGTTTAATTGCTGAATCTAAGTTCTGTTCTACTAAAGAATTGTCAGTTCCACTAGCTGAAGGATTAGAAAAGGTACAGGACTTTTGGTCAAATAAATGTAAAAAGAATTGAATCAATGTCAGGAGTTGATAGGTTTTGGATATTAAAGAATTCTGTAAGTTTACTTGACACTTTACAAACCGATAATATTTCACCTTACAGGCACATATCGTCTTGGGATTTTTCTACTCTCTATACTACAATACCTCATGCAGATTTGAAATGTAGCATTCAAACATTGGTTTTTAAAGTTTTTTTCAGAAAATTATAATTCGTCATAAACATGCTTTCTTTGGTGATTCTGCTAAGAATGGTCAACATGCATTTGACTACGATGAGTTTATAAAACTGTTTGAATATTTGATCGATAATATTTACATACGTTTTGGTGATGGTGTCTTTAGACAGGTCATAGGAATTCCCATGAGTACAAATTGTGCCCCACTTTTGGCTAATCTCTATTTATTTCATCACGAGTATAATTTTCAAATGAAAATAGCAAAAAATAAAAATTACCATACTAGATCATTTAACTTTCAGATATATAGATGATTTACTAAGTGTCAACAACAAAAATTCAAAGGATTACATTACATGAATTTATCTTAGTGATCTGGAACTAAAAGAAACCACTGAATCAAACATAACATGCTCATTTTTAGATCTACTCTTATTCAATGATGGTAGTGTATTAAAATCAAAAGTGTATGATAAAAGAGATGATTTCAATTTTGATATAGTGAATTATCCATACATAAGTAGTAATATTCCTATTAATCCTGCTTATGGTGTCTATGTCTCAAGACTAACTGCTTTCACAAGAAACTGCACGGATTTTAAAGGTTTTGTTGATAGACATAAATCACTTTTAGCAGACTTATTAAACAGTGGTTTCCTTAAATAAGATTAAAAAAGGTTTTTCTTAACCTTAAAGATAAATATAAATATGTTCCACAGAAATACCATGTTGATTTCTATGAACATATTAATAAGGTACTTTCAGAGTGTCAGTAAAACACATAGAAATATGTTTTGCTTTGGTAATGTTGAGGTTGGGATTTTTTTGAGTTTGATCAAACTTTCTGCACTAAGACTTATTATAAATTACACCAAGTATAAAATGAAATAAGGACCATCTAAGTTCTCAGGCACCATGTTGAACGATGCAGGCCTTCTATTTAAAGTGTGTGTGTCAACACACACTTTTTTGTTTTTCCTGAAATTCTCTCTCTCTCTCTCACAGTAAATTTGTCCGACATTTCATTTGAAAAGTATTACACATAGAAACTCCAAACTTGGCACAATTATACTTCTATGGATGAAGTCTGGCCTTTTTATAATGAGAGGTCATGCTTCTCAAAATTATGCAAATGAGGGCTAATTAAAGTTTTAAATCTTCAATATCTTATATATTATAGAAGATGTGGTTCCGAGTGTATAGGAGTTCGATCATAGCAAGGTAAAAGTCATCTCAAATGTCAAGGTCATGCCAAGGTCATGTCAAGGTCAAAGGTCAATTTGAAGCCAAAATGTCATTTTTGAGGTCAAGGTTCACTTCAGGTAGAGGTCATCTAAAGGTCAAAGGTCATTTCGAGGTTAGAGGCCACTTTCGGTGGTATCTTTCCTCTAGCCATAACTTGGTCAATTTTTATCCAATTTTGATCATGTTGGGCTCACACTGTAGCTATTGTACACTGCATATTTTTGAAACTTACATGTGACCTCTAGAGGTCAAAGGTCAAGGTCACTGGACCTTTGAAAGTTTCATCCAGTCATAATCTGACCAATTTCCATCCAATTCTAATCATGTTGGACTCAAATTGTAGGTATTGCAACACTGTACCTTTTTATAAGAACATGTTACCTCAAAAGGGCAAAGGTCAAGATCATTTGGCCCTTTGAAAGTTTTATCTTGTCATAACTTGGTCAATTTTCATCCGATCTGGTTCATGTTGAGCTTAAATTGTGGGTATTGTAACACTGTGCGCTTTACATGTGACCTGTAAAGGTCAAAGGTCAAAGTCATTTGGACTTTGAAATTTGCATGCAGCCATAAGCGTAATGTAATGTGAAGTACCAAAGGATAAAAATTGTAGCATTTAATATTTACAACTTTTGAAGACACACAGACAGATTTGCTTTGAAGCAAATCTCCTTTTTTAGTTCTTTCTTTCTTTCTTTCTTTCTTTCTTTCTTTCTTTCTTTCTTTCTTCTTTTACAGGCAAATTTGTCCGACATGTCATTTGAAAAGTATTATATGTAGAAACTCCAAACTTGGCACAATTATACTTCTATGGATAAAGTCTGGCCTTTTTATAATGAGAGGTCATGCTTTTCAAAATTATGCAAATGAGGGCTAATTAAAGTTTTAAATCTTCAATATCTTATATACTATAGTAGATGTGGTTCCGAGGTTATAGGAGTTCGATCATAGCTAGGTAAACTTTATCTCAAATGTCAAGGTCATGTCAAGGTCAAAGGTCAATTTCAAGCCAAAATGTCATTTTTGAGGTCAAGGTTCACTTCATGTAGAGGTCATCTCAAGGTCAAAGGTCATTTAAATGTCAAAGGCCACTTTCCATGGTGGCTTTCTTCTAGCCATAACTTGGTCAATTTTTATCCAATTTTGATCATGTTGGGCTCAAATTGTAGCAATTGTAACCCTGCACATTTGACCTCTAAGGCTCAAAGGTCAAGGTCGTGTGGACCTTTGAAAGTTTCAAAGGTCGTGTCGACCTTTGAAAGTTTCATTCAGTTATAACTTGGCCAATCTCCATCCAATTCTAATCATGTTGCACTCAAATTGTAGGTATTGCTGCACTGCACATTTTTATAAGAACATGTAACCTCAAAAGGGCAAAGGTAAAGGTCATTTGGCCCTTTGAAAAATTCATCTTGCCATAACTTGGTCAATTTTACTCAGATTTGGTTCATTTTTGTTTTAAATTGTGGGTATTGTAACACTGTGCAATTTACATTTGACCTGTAAAGGTCAAAGATCAAGGTCATTTGGACTTTGAAATTTGCATGCAGCCATACGCTTAATGGAATGTGAAGTACCAAAGGATATCAGTTGTACCATTTAATATTTACAACTTTTGAAGGCACACAGACAGATTTGCTTTGAGGCAAATCTTTTCCAGTTTCTTTCTTTCCTTCTTCTTTTTTCTTTACCAGCAAATTTGTCTGACACTTTTCTCAGACACTATTATACATAGAAACTCCAAACTTGGCATGATTGTACCTCCATACAAGGAGTTTGACCTTTTTAGACACAGAAATGAAGATGTTTAAAATTATGCAAATTAGGGGCTTTGAAATTTAAATCTTGAATATCTTCAAAAGTATAATAGATAGAGATGTCATTCCAACTTCTACTAGGGGGCTATTGACCATTGCGCATCTAATGAATTTAAAACAAACATTGTAGCAATTGAAATTATGGTAATTAGCAGCATTTGAAATTTTATAACTTGAAAATCTTCAAAACTATTTTAGATAGAGATGTCATTCTAACTTCTACCAGGGGGTTATTGACCATTGCGAATGTAATGAATCTAAAGCAAAAGTTGTAGCAATTCAAATTATGCTAATTAGCAGCATTTAAAATTTTTAAACTTGAATATCTTCAAAACTTTTATAGATAGAGATGTCATTTCAATTTCTACTAGTGGGTTGTTGACCATTGCGCATCTAATGAAACTAAAACAAAAGTTGCAGCAATTTAAATTATGCTCATTAGCAGTATTCAAAATTTTCAATCTTGAATATCTTCAACACATTAATAGATAAAGATGTCATCCCAACTGCTACTAGGGGGTTGTTGACCATTGCGCACCTAATGAATTAAAAATAAAAGTTGTAGCAATTTAAATTATGCTAATTAGCAGTATTCGAAATTTTCAATCTTGAATATCTTCAACACTATAATAGATAGAGATGTCATTCCAACTTCTACTAGGGGGTGGTTGACCATTGCTCACATAATGAATTTAAAATAAAAGTTGTTGCAATTTAAATTATGCTACATAGCACCACTAGAAATTTTTAAATCTTGAATAACTTCAAAGTTATTACAGATAGAGATGCCATTCCAACTTCTACTCCTGTGTTATGGAATAGTTGTACATTACCATACCAATATGCTTTGAAGACACACACACTGATTTGCTATGCAGCAAATCATCTTTCCTCGTTACCTTTTGTAACTGTACATCAAAAATTACGGGCTAAATTTTTTTCGGCCTACTTTAAATGAGTGTAGGTGTTTTCGAAAACGGGAGGATTAGGATCCCGTAAAACTGGTTTAAGCCACTGCCAATATGTTGGTAACCTGTTCCAAGTCAGGTAGAAGATACCCTCATTCATTTAAATTTCATTATTGTTGGTCATGGATCCTTCCAACGATGAACACTAGCTGTCTTATTTAAAAACTGATACAGGATCTGACAAGGTTGAGCTGGTTTTCAGTTCGGTCTCATCACTATCATTGAAAACTGTTGTCCCCTTCTCTTTTTGGTCTCATCACTATCATTGAAAACTGTTGTCCCCTTCTCTTTTTGGTCTCATCACTATCATTGAAAACTGTTGTCCGCTTTGCTTTGCATGGAATTTTTATGTATTTTGCTCACAATTTGAACATTCAGGCATTTCTGCACATATTGCAGTGCAGTATTAGTGTTCCATACGGCTGATACATGGTGTCTCTCTCTCTCTCTCTCTCTCTCTCTCGCTCGCTCTCTCTCTCTCTCTCTCTCTCTCTCTCTCTCTCTCTCTCTCTCTCTCTCTCTCTTCATAAAACTGAACTCTTTCTCTGATAAATGTGGTGGAATTTTACAATAATTAGGACCGTTTTACATTTTGACCTTTATAGAACCTTGTGTTAGATCTACATTATGCTTAGCTGACTACACTTTTTGAATTCTAAGTTATTACCTTAATAAATGACTTACTAGATGACTTGTGGGATTCTATGCTTTCTTGAACATTTAAATTTCCTTTCAAAATTACTTCTGAAAACCATACTTGAAATATAACTGCTATGCTTACAATTTATGGCTATTGTAATGTAATTTGACTACTGTTCTTGCAATTGTTGACAATTGTTTTGTGTTTTGAGGCCTGATGTCACTTGTTTCTGGCTAATGTTTGACACTTGAATCAGCGTACTTGCAAATTTTGACAATGTTTTGACTTTTCCTCACTGTATTTGCACATTCAAAAACTTTTCTTTTTGAAATACTCTTAGTTTATCTCCTTTAAAACAACAATATGCCTTTAGCTACATGTCTAAAACTCATCGAATTGTATAATCATGTTGTTTGGCTTCTTGGTGATGGTCATTTATGACCTAGGGGGCTTTTCTGATGGATTGATGTTCGTGTAAATGTCACTTTGTGGACTTGTATGGATGATGATCATTGTTGAGATGGTAGTTGTAACTAGAAACTCTTAAATCCTGATTTTTTTTATATTTTCAACAAATTAGGAACCTGTGCTTACAAATTATCTGATGTGCTGCAGATTTTTGTCTCTTTTCACAATTTGTACGGTCCTATATACACATGAATGATGCACCTGTTCAAGTCAATTTACTGAAATAGGGCTACAATTTTACACAAAATTTGTGCATTTTGTCATGTTAAAACTAGACATGGCTTTTTTTGACCCTATGGACCTTTGCACATATGTTTTGGACTCTTTTGGGTACAGACAAACTATAAGTTTATGTGATTCAGCTATACATACCAAGTAACATTGCCTTTGGTCGGAATTGACTTAGATTTGTTTCATTAGGACTACAGTTTGGGTATGGTAATGACACTAATTGTGATATCAATTAATCTGAAACATTATGTAATTAATAAGTTAAGTGATTGAATTACTGTTATATAGTATCAAAAGCAAGGAGGAGACTTCTACAAGACCCTCACTATACAATTAAAGTTCTACAGACGGATGTCTCTAGTATGATACACTTATGTAGAAAAACATGACCCATATTGATAAATATCAAACCCAACAATGACAGCAAAGAGATTCCAGAGTTACCAAAGCATCAACATTCATCTTCCAATACCAATGTGAAGAAACAAATTTCACTCCGGACTTGAGACAGGCAATCACCCACAAAGGCAACTGGTGGTTTTAAACTGGTCCTCTCAACCTTTCAAATATTCTTCATTAAATACAGACCAAAGAGTTTTCAATATGTATAGGCCCAACCACTCAAAATCCAAATTTCATCACTTCAGACAAAAATAAGAAGAGAATTGGTAGGCCTATCACTTTTTTGGTTCTTCCGACTAGTTCGTCAGCTGAGTTTATAGCAAAAGTAGAAAGTAGGCCCATATCGTTTTTGTGATATCTATGAATCTGGAACATCATGTAATAAGTTAAATGATTGAATCACTGTTATAGAGTATCAAATGCAAGGAGTAGACTTCTACAAGACCCTCACTATATAATTAAGGGACGCATAGGTGACAACAATCCTCCTCCGGCCTTATGGGCCCAGGGGTAAAAACAGTGAGTGTGAACAAAAGTTCACAGAGCTTCAACTCCCAAGGCAAGCCAGTAATGGCGTCCAAAAGAGGAAGGGTGTTAAGGGGTGCATTTGCACTGGACGTCACCATCAGTTCCACATGGACCGAGAGATGGCGCAACGGGGCCCTCAGGTTTTCAGGATCAAGTGAGTAAACAACTCAACTCAATTTCTTGGGCGTTATGCCCAGACACAGAGCTTTTGGCAATGGTGGTTGAGAGGTAATGTTACACAACTAATAGGACCTTTGAAGCCTGGCATAGCTCCTTGGGGTGCTCTCTCAAGACAGAAACCATTCTATTATAGTTACCTCGGTGGGTGATATGGTTTTTATTTCCTTATTCTTTCTCATCACATTTGGGTGATTCAACTCTTTCACTAAGATACCTTTTTTTCCCATGCCAGACTGGAATGATATTGATTCAACACCTTCCTTAGAGTGTAAAGGGACATTTTTTTTAGTGCAGACAGGGAAAGCGAGAGAGAGAAGGCCAGGAGGTGATTTGACATGTTATCTCAGAGATCTTGTGTCTTTTTCTCTTGAAAATATTTCAATTAACAAATTCGGGTAAAATTAACAAACAGATATTTTACATTTGAACAATTTGAATGAAACTTGTTAAATGAAACATCAAATGCATTTATTTCATCATATGTTTATTTTTATTCTCCACCACGTACGAAATATCCTAATTGGTTCAAATTACTAGGTAGAGCCCTCCCTTTTTAAGAGTCCACATGGCAGGAAATAGTTCACATCGGGCGTGTGCGTTGCCCTGGGGGTACATACAGCTGTTGGGGTAAACGCTGGGGTTGCCGCCTAGCCTGGTCTGGCATGCGGTACACAACCCCACCCCCTCCACGCCGGAACTCCATGCTGCCCACACTGTGCTGGTATGGCTGCTGATCCCGCGCCACATAGGCGTTGGTGCCCATGGAGGCAGCTATGGAGACTGGAGGAACACAGCTAGCTACTGCTGGCCCGGGGCCAGTGGAAGCAGTGGGCTGGTGGAACCGATTGCTATCCTGAAACACAGCAATGGATGCTTTAGTATACACACTTCCATCAAAAGGTCACAACTTTTTTTGTTCATTTCTAAATCCCATCCTTAACCCCACTGCAAAAAAAAAAAAAGAAAAATGCAACGACTGATTATTTTTTATTGAGACCCAAAGCATAAGTAAAATAACCCTGAATAAATACATCAATGCACAGAGTGCAATCATGCATTTGTTCAGGATACAGTATCATCAGTGATGCTGTCAATATGTTTACACATGAACAATGCATTTTTACATGTGCAAAATCTGGCCTTCACAGTGATTCATTGCAGATGGAACACAATGTGTCAAATTTCACCAGCTCTGTGACAATGTAACAAACACTTTTTCAGAAACCTGTTATGAAATATGCAACATTATTTTTTTTTTAACTCAAGTAGTGTGTGGCTTCCTTCAATAATATATTTATGAAAACTTTACCACAACATATTTGCAAAATTGAAAGAGCCCTCAAAATACATTGTATATTAACAATGCTTACCCAGGCTTGTTTTGGGATTGTACGGACATCTGTAAGCAGCACCTGTTCTGTGTTGCCATAGTCGGGGAAGTTGACATGGATAGTCTGGTTGTCCTGTGATGGGCTCTCAACCACCGCACGGTAAAACTGTCAAAGTAAAAAGCAAAAAAAATCCACCTGATAGTTACCAATTCTCATAGTTGAAAAGTGTCCCATATACCCACGCTGCATTTTATGTCTCCTGTGGGCAGGTCTGAGGTGTAAATCTGGTTTCTTGCACAACACAGAATTTGAGGGAGATTATAATACGATGACTTCAAGTCACTCTCCCAGTGCTGCCATCTGGGATAAACAATACAAAACTATCAAGATCAGAAAGAGCTAAGAAGATCCCTTCAGCCAGGGTAAAAATATTATGAGCCCTGGTGATCTTAAAAGATGCCAAGACAGCCAAATGTCAAACATTGCGAAGCCTCCAATGAGATGCTTCTACACACTGTCTGCTGCCCCCCCGCCACTGTCTACTGATGAGCTCCAGAAGTCTCAATTGGATTTCAGCAGCCGACAGCGGCGGTCAGTGGGTCTGCTGCTGGCTGCCACTGTTTACCGCTGTCTGCTGCCGAAAAAATTTACTTGTGTATGTTTCACGGTAGTAACTCAATTTGTTCAGGAGTAACTGCATATGCAAGGGTGACACACAAACAGATGGATGGATGCTCCAGAAACATGACCATGACAACACAACATCAGCTGAAAAGGGTGAGGGGGTAACTAGCTCAATTAAAATTGGATCCTTTCCAATAGAAATGATTAAGGGTAGAAACAGCATGTCCATCAAGACATTATTTCACTTGAGAGCATCACTTAATTTCTGTTTAAGGACAGGCAAGACACCAAAAACCTTTGCATGGCCGATTTTGAGATTTTACCTTCTTTTTTTTTAAAAGATGAATGTCCTTTCTATAATTTGTCAAAATTTCAAGCTTTGAACTAAAGTAGAAATATGAGAAAACCGCCAAAAACCACACAAGCAAGTGGACATCCCAACGTCCATGTGTCATTCTTTTGGTTTTCAGCTGCCAAACTGAACAATGCCACCCGCCAATCATACTTAACAGCCTGTCATGTGGCCCCACCTAAGAATGGTTATTCCAAGAAAACGGCTGGGTGAAATTTAATCCAGTTAACGGCTTTTGATTCTGTAATGTCTGAACTGCAAAAACAAGTCTGCGATTTTCTAAATTTTGCTTTGTTCTTTTTCTATGAAATGAAGAAAATAAACATCCTGGAATTCAAAGGGAAAATTGAAATGCCAAACTTTGAGGATGTATCACAGAAAAACTAAACCAAACATAAAAAATCGCAGGATAGTTTTTTGTTGCCAATATGTCAGGATTAATATGCAAGACAGTGTAATTATGGTTTTATCCAAAATAATTAGTGACTTATATCGATATTTATGGGGTGTATGCTTTGCAGTCAACTTTCAAATGTTTATTCAACAATTAACACCAGAGACACCCAAATACGGGACATATAAATTCCTTGGAGTATGACAATTACACACATATATGATATGTTATACTACCGTAAATACATTTTGAGCTAGGATTGATTAAAGTGGGAATTATTTTTGGTGTCTTACCTGTCCTTAACTACCCTGTTCTTACCTCACAAAGTTTACATTTTTAATAGATCATGATCCACAATTTACAAAAACACTTAAATGACTTACAACTGTATAAATGACTATTTATCATCAGAAATTGAATAAGACTCCTGCACAACTGTGAGAATAACTTCTTAATGGTTTGATCGAACTGGAAACTGTTTAACAGAAACCCTGGGCAAAAACATGCCTAAAAAGTGGACCACAAATTTTCTTTACCTGGGTTTCTTTATGCAACAACCATTTGATCATGGCCTTTCAAAAAAAATGTAACAAGGTCTTATTCCTTGCTTTGCTACTTCTCGTTGTGTTGTGTCAATAAAATATAAGCAGACAATATCCCAGTTTGGTTGAGTGAAGTATATTGTTTCAATTCAGGCAATGAAGATCCCGAGCCACGTACTCTGCGGATCTACATAGACAAGTCAGCCCAGCTCTGGCAAGATCCAACAAGGTCTTAGGATTTTGTAAAAGATGGAGATGACGCATAGTGGCAATAAAACAATTAAAAGAGTGGAATCTTAGGTAAGATGACCAACTAAGGAAATGTTTGCTTCCACACTGAAAATAGCATAAACTAATATGGGTATCTACCAAATTCCTACCTGAATATTCCCAAGTAAGGATACTTAAGAAACAGGAGTGGGGTATATTAAATGTTTTCCCCCTTTTTATCGGGGTTCAGGTGGACAAATTCTTCGGGTGGGCACATGCTAGGCTTTCAAAATATAGTCACAAAAAAATACATTTACCATTTAACTAGAAACTTAAAACTTATGAAAAGATACCAAGCAAAATTATCAACAAAATTATTAAGTGACATGCTGAAGGCATACTTCGTTACAAAGAGAAAAAGGTGTAAACTGTGTGTCAATGTTAAAGAGTTTTCACTTTCAGACAGAAGAAAAGTGATAGCTGGCTGATTCTATCATGAATAGCGAGACCACTTTAGGAAACATTTCATCAAATGATGCAAAGATAAAAGCCAAGTGTGGCAGATCAGTGTCTCCACTGTTGCCAAGTTTTACTCTCTTCCATTAAGCTACACACCCTGTACCCTGAGCAATGTAGTTCATACCTTGCCATCCCAGTACTTGGCCATACAATAATCCTGTGGTTTCCACTGTCGCGGAGGCCTCATATCCATCTGAATAACAATCAAGCAGACAATTTTATTTAATCTACTAAGAACATGTTAACATCAATGCAATATATATACAAATACATATACATATATATGTATGTATATATATATATATATATATATATATATATATATACACACACACATACACACACATATGTATAAAGTGTTACAGATCAGCTAATCTAAAAGTTCACAATTTTGATCAGTTCTAAAGTTTAACTGTAGTTCAATCATCATGAAAAATTAAAGCAACACCCCATCTTGAGAGACTATTTCTAGAAAAAACTGGTTTAGTTTTTCCATTTCATTTTTACCTACATCAGACCAATTTATTGATCCTCGGATGATGATCTTTGAACGTAGGTTTTAAAGGTTTAAATATTTTTACACCTATCTGCATTTTGGAGAATGTTGTGACTACAGTGACAATTTAGAGGTATATGTCTCATGGCTATATTAACAAGGAGTACTTTTTGACATTCATACACATACCTGCATTGCTGCCATACTTGTGGACATGTTGGTATTAGCCATGGTGGCAGCTGTGGGATATCCCTGTGACCTCTGCGCCAACTGAGCCTTTGTCTCATAGGTGGCCATCATGTTAGGGTCCATCCCATATCCCTGTATTGTATTCTGCATGGTATAATCTTGCTGTCCTGCCAGAGTGATGGACTGGAAGTTCTGGGTCATCTGATAGGTGGTGGTATACTGACCTTGGTCTCCACTGACCTGTGGCGCCATCTGGTATGTGTGGTTGTGCTGGTTTGCATCCTGTGGTGTTATCTGGTAGTAAGTTTGGCCACTCAGGTCAGTGGGCTGCTGGGAAGCTACCTGGTACATGTGATTTTGTTGAGTCATGTCTGGAGCAGGTTGGTAGTAGGTGACCTGGCTGGTCTGGGTTGGCTCGGTCACCTGTTGTGGTGGCACACGTGTCAGGATCTGGTACTGTTGCTGCTGCTGTTGCATGGACACAGCCTGCCTAGGGGCAGACGAAGGCACATTTTGCTGTCTCCTGTTTTGTTCAGCTTGCACAGAGGAGATATCGTGGTATTGGTTTTCCCGATCTCTGCCCTGATTGTCCATTCTACTTGACCTATTCTGTAAACTGTTGTTATCTACTTGATTATAGTTCAAATTTCTATCTGATCTCCTATTTTGATTATAGTTATTATCTTGCCTGCTTTTCTGGCCACTGTAAGTCCTTTTATCCCCACCCTGACCAGATTCTGAACTTTCAGCCCTGGAGTTTTGTGATGAACCAGAATTCTGGTAGCCACGGTTTTGGTTCTGTCTTCCTGAATCTTGATTACGGCTCATATTTCTATTTCCACGAGACTTGCCCCGGTCATCAGACGGGCCCCTGCTGTTGTAATTGGAATCAGAAGAAAAGTTTCTATTTTGACTGCCTCTACTCCCTGGGCCATCGGGACCTCCCCGAGAGCTTCGTGGCTGTCCTCGGTCCCGATCATATCGTTGACCTCGTTGCTCTTCTTGCAGTTTCTGTTGCTTGAGGAGGCGAGGAGGCAGGTTGGGTGGCCCTCGTCTTTCTTGCTGAGCATTCCAGTGGTCAGGCTCCTTACTTGGCTTCTCCTCTGCTTGCATAGTAGAATGGGTTTGAGCATCTGAAATGCCAACCAGTGTACACTCTTATAACACAGTAAAGCACACAACTGTAAACAATGGTAAGACAAACTTATACAACTGATATACAAACATTACCTTTAATATTTTTGGTATTTACAGTCATTTAACAAAGTTATAATAGCACTTTTCAGGTACAACCTCAATTTCCATTCCAGTTCCTGCAGTGCGGCATACTCAATGCCCCCATTATTCTCAGAACATGTGGAGGACAGTTATAAACCTTACGAATCAGCATAAAACATGTATAAAATGTTTCTTCGGGACAAAAATGAGATGTGCAAACAAGCCACAATGATTCTTTTAACATTCAACCTCACGATTGGGTATCTTTTCTCTGTATAGTTGATCTTTAACTAGACACATAGTGATAAAGAAATATATAATCACTTTTCCTTTTACAATACATGTAATTTGTTCCTATATTTTTCATTACGAGATGAAATTTGTCGGCCACAGGAAAGTGTCTCCCAGTCACAACAAATAAAGGTCCAACACAAAAGTTATAATAAATGGTCCTTTCATGTTGTTTATCAGGCAAACGTTCTATAAAAATCTAATTCATCAAAATGTGAAGATTACTGGAAGAGTATCATAATCCTTCACACATACAATTTGTTCACTTATCATATAGGGTCTTAATTTTATGCATCATATGTAGAATAAACGGCCACAGAAAAGGAGCACTGACCATCTTTGGCTGGCATTTTGCTTGTGAGGAAGTCAAACAATGTGGCTGGTGCAGAGGGCTTGCTGGGATGTTCATCGTAACCATCCTCTTCCTGTTCCCGGCCTCGACGCCCTCGACCTTAAAACACAACAATCTAATTTAATGGGCAGAGAAGCTTAATAAATCCGAATCTGTAAGTCCAAGTACTGTTTGAACACAATCAAGTCCAATAATCAAAGAGTAAAGCCTCATTCCACACCAGTCACCGAAAAACTGCAGAGTTCTAAACCATTATGTGGATTAACAATTTGTTTTATATAAGGAACAAATCATGTTCAAGACCGTTGAAATTCAGAAGAAAGTTTAGGGTTTAGTAGCCCTTATATAAAATCGGGTCACCAGTGGAGAATGTTCACTATGCATACTTTTCATGGAAGTAAGTAATACTTCCTCATTTGTGCGTTAATTACCGGTACTAGTGTCCTCATATATTTTTATCCATTCACTGAGCTTCACATTAACTGCTGTGATAAGATACACACTGGTATCTGATGGACTCAAGGGATCATTTATCAATTTACATGCTAACTTGTTCAATGAACTAGACAAACATCATTTAAATCAAACCAAATATACCTCATACAAACACATGCATATATACTGTAGGAGAAAGTCGTCTTATAACTGTACAATATACAAATGTATAACTGTGGGTACTGGTTTGGATGCGCAGTGACATGTATGTCTGGACCTCTGCTGCTGGGCACCTCCTCTCTTCATGGGTGTAAGTGCAAGAGATTTTACCACTCTTAATATCCACAGTGACCTTCTTATTTTTTCATGGTTTCCCTCAGCTAAAACAAGGCCAGACACGATGCCCAATAGGTGATCACACCCTATTAGCATGTTTCTCTATAAAGTACCTTTGAGTACACATCTGCACAACTGAACCGTGGACACCATAAATTATTTAAAACGTATTTCAAATGGGAGAAGTTACACTTAGCAATTTTTTTGTGTATTTGGTCAAATTCACAACCCAATACACAAAATTCTTCCAGATTAGAGGTAGGTTTTGCCATTGGATTCAGTGCTTACACAACCATCAACAATTTGGTTACTTCAGGGATGAGCCTGCTCCAGCAAAAAATCCTGGGAAGAACACCCTTTCTCACCCCCCAAAATATCCAATTTTATCATTTCAGGAAAAATCAGCGTATTTGTTCTGACCATTCAACAAATTAAAATCTCTACAATTTGGAAGCAGATGTGTTAACATTTACAGTAGTATTTCAACAATGCAAGAAGATTTATTATAAGAAATTTGCTGTTTCTAAATGCACGAGATTTCGGTTATTCAAGCCCAAATTACAATGGAAAGTAATGGGAATCTGCAGACCTAGCCAGTCTTCCTGCAGAGCCCTCTACTGAGAAGCCACCTAAACCCACTAATTTTAATCTTGGCAATTTATTCTCCCTCACTGGACAAAATTAATACTCTTTTCTAAAATTATAATACACATTGATCAATGTGCACTGGGCCATTTACCCCGTTGTGGCTTGTCCTCTGCAGACGACTGTCGAGGTGGGCCAGCTCCTCGTCCTCTACTCCGCCCTCCATAGTCACCCCTGCTGCTGTACTCGCTCCTTCCTCCATAATCCCCCCTGCCACTGTCTCCTCCATCATGGTTGCCCCTGCCCTCTCTGTCCTGGTCACGACTGTCTGAACGGCGGTTTTCCCCATTCCTGGGTCCACGTCCATCCCTGTCTTGGTAGCCCCGCCCCTTCGGTTCCTGTTGTACATTCAGCAGGGAATTTAGGGCTTCCTCTATATTGTTATAGTTTGCTTTCAGAGCAACTGCTGCTTGCTCTGCAGAAAATCCCATCTCCATGATCTGCGCCATGTCTCGGTCAGGCACCTGTAAGGAAACAACATGTCACTGTCTGTCACATGTCGTGTTTCACAGCATTGCTTGCCAGAAAAACATATCAATTAATTGTTTCTGATGGCAATACATACTATAAGGTGTTGACATGCAGCGAGTGATAAATCCATAATATACAACCACATTATGAAGGGGGGAATCAGAAATTTATATATACAGTGAAACCTCCCTATACTGAACACCCTTTGGACCGGAAAAAAGTGTTCGGTATAGGGAGGTTTGCTTGCATTGGAAGTATACATTTGGGGCCGAGAAATGGTGTTCAGTATACAGAGGTGTTCAGTAAGAGAGGTTTTACTGTACATATATATCTGATAAGTAATCCCCTTAGATAGGTGGATGGATGGATAGACAATACCTCGTATTTCCATAATCATCCACCTTTGTCACAAAACAGTTTGTTAAAACAGCAAGAATATTGGAAATTGTAAAATGCGACATGAAAATTTGCAAAGCAATTTCTCAAGAGTAGATTGGGGAGGGAGGCAGAGATCTCCAAGGGTAGACCTGTCAAGGCCAGGCTCCAAACTTTCCATGTCAAACACACCTTGTTAAGGTTTCCACCAAAGGCCTTGGGTTTGCCATCTCCTTTGACCTGCAGCACCTCTGCAATGGTTGCCTGTCTCTGCTGCTCAAAGTTCCCATCAGCCTCCTTCTTCTCCTTGCTCGTCTCCAGTGACTTGAAGTTATCTGTAAAACAGCCACAGGTAATGGTTCAGGTATACATTACTGAAATAAATCCATCCAAAGCAGATACCTGTAGAGCCAGTCCTCTTTACAAAGACATGCCTTATAACAAAATACCCACTTGATTAAAAGAAAAACAAGGAAACAAATCCAACATGATTATTTTGTTAGATATAATGGAATATATTAGACCCTGACCGAGCATGCATTTTGAAGCCGAACTGCGTACTCGGTGCACATTACCGATCCCGAATCGGGCACTGTCCGGGTTCGGTATATGTAATTCAAACATGAAAATGTTCAACAGGGGCTAATAGCTGTTACCCTTTTGCACGGGGGCATTACTATCGTTAATGTAATTACCGTGATTAATGCAATCCATGTGACACACATAATTGCAAAGTATTGTTTGTTGCATAGTTTAAAGTGTATAGAAGTACAAAAAGTAACCTCAGTGACCTTTTTATTTAACTTTATTGCCAACATTGACAGTGATAACCAAACCCGAACGTTCAGTGATGGTAAAAGCCAAACCCAAGCTGGGCTTCAATCCGGAAACCTGGTAAGCTTGGGTTTGGTTGTTCGGGTTTGGTCAGGCTCTAGAATATATAAATAGTATTGAATCTGATAGTCATTCTCAGAAATAAAAGTTCATATTTTTGTATTTATTATTCTTGACACACACGAAGATGCAATGTGCTGATCGTGGATTGGCTTGAGATAGCAGTTCAGTCTTTCACATTGAGGAATATAACATTTGGAATGACCTTAAGACCCCCCATGGCCTGGATAAGAATATGAGTCCTGGTGACCTTAAAAAAATAGGTCCAGGTCACTGAATGTTGACCTCAACCAAGCATTCAATAAGGTGCTTCTACAGTACAAGTTTCATGATGGTCGCTCACCCTGTTCAAAGGTTGCATTTGTAAGTGTATCGGACAGACACATGGATGAACACATGCACAAACATAACAACAATAATACAATGTACCCTGTCAGCTAAAAAGGGTTGAGGAGGTAAAAAATGTTGATCTGTCTTTATGAAAATTTGCTTTCTAATTAGTCGGGACTTTTTATGGTTCAATGGAATAATAGTACGTTTTATGATTTAATGGAATATAGGAGGCCTTTTATGTAGTATAATGGAATATTGAAACATGTGACAGGTAATAAAATGGTATGGTATGTACACTGAATTTATCCATTACTTTATTGGACATGGCCAATCACTATAATGACTAAAACCGCCTGCACTATTATAAACATGGTCATTATAATGAACATTGACTCTATTTCGGACAGGACAGGGACCGTAAATTTTGAATGTACATATACTCAACATATATTTAATAGCAGTTAAATTTTTATTTCAATAGATGCAAAAACAACCAGTTCTTTGTCCAGATGTTTAATGTTGGTACAGTAGTGCCTGCTGTATGTGACCACAGCTATCAGAGACCACCTGGCATCTGTGACCACATATTGTGTGACACTGTAGTCTTTATTCTTTGTATCTTTACCTGTGATGAAAGACCACCTGTTGTATGTGACCACTTTTAGCTGGCTGAACAGGCAGTCACGTACAGCAGGTACTACCATATATGCATTCAAATATTGAAATAACATCTTGCTGGGTCAACCAAATTCTATTCTGATTGCACAGAATTGCACACCACATAATTATATCACTAAAAGTTTTTATATCAGCTTTTCTTTGCACAGCTGAAACCATTGCTACAAGTGGCTACCTCACATTGTGCTCTTCCTCATTGTAAAACAGTGATAAAAGGAACTGTGTAAGATGGGAATATACATATACAAGTACAGCTCAGTCACTGGTTTTCTGTAAAACCTGTCAATTTGTGCTCAAGCTCTCAGACTGATGGCATGACTTGCCAACAAGGCAAAAGGCATCAACCAAGGCCTTTACCACTTTAGTTAGGGGAGTATGTAACATGCTAGAAACTTGCTTGATTACTGCAAATTGCTTTAATTTCACTGTACTCTTTTTGCTTATTCCCCTGCACAAAACTGTGAAAATAGAAACACAGTGTAATAGTATGTTAACATTATTTGAGTAGGCATGATGTCCAAAACAGTAAAATTAAAATTACAGTGAAACGTCAAAATACAGAAACCATGAAAATGTATACACACACAAAATAATGCAATTTATAATAATAAAACATGTGCTGTTAAGATCCAGAACTGCTTCACAAAGATATGAACAAATTATTTCATCAATCACGTAGATTTAAACAAAAAGTGATACAATATGTTTTTTGAAAAGCTAAAAACACAGAAATATGTTTTATGATACAGTCATGTGTTCTTCGTCCTGTGTTTATACAGCAATCATAGAAATACATCATCCCATTTTTCAAAGAAATATCTATTCAACTTTTTTATTTATGCTCATAAAAACATTATGGCAAACTCACTGAAATAATGTAAATCATAAAAGCAGGTGTTGGATCAGTTTTGAGTCAAAGCCCTGTCCCTTTTGAGGTGTTGAGCGTGGGGTTGCCTTTTCAATTTTAAACATTTATATCTCAGCAACAAAACAAAAATTAAAACAATACTCCTTTAAACGAAACAAGTTGAATCCATATTTTTTTTAAAAATTGGGGTGATGCATTTCTACAATGGCTGTATAAACATGAAACAAAGGACACATATGACTGCATCAGAAAACACATCACTGGCTTTTCAGCTTTCCAAAACATAATTTGTGGCACTTTTTGTTAAAGTTTATAGATTGATGGAATAATTTACATGTCTTAGTGAACCAGTTCTACGTCCTTAACACAAAAGAGATGCCCATTCACGATTGATGTTGTGCCACATGAAGCTGCACAAAGACACTCACCACGAGATCTGTGTTCAGGCTTGGAGTCGTGCGGCTGGCGGTGTCGCTGACCAAAGGGTATAAATGGTGGGGGTCCTCCTTCACCTGCTATGGGATTCCTGCTGTGCTTGGCCAATGTCTGAATGAAACAGCCAGAGAAATAAATACAGAATTATGTTAGCATGGTTCTAATATAGAATTATGTTAGCATGGTTCTGACACTAATATATACAGCATGAAAGAGACTTTTTTTTAAAGCCACCCACCTTTGTAACATCCTTCAAAAACATAATACATCTATCTACCCTGTGTCCGCAAGAAGTTTCTAAATCTATAACATGTATAAAACCACCAAAATAATGATATTATGTTAAACAATTGTATGATCAAACCTGGAAAGAATGTTATAGAATACTTGTTGGTTTTATTTAAAAGAAATAAAATAACTTTTTTTTTGTAATTTAATTTGTGTAAACTGCCCTGAAAAAATTCATGGATTATTTTTACCTTTTATGACTTCTTGCCACAAAGGGGCAAAACTAAAAAGTGTCACATTTTTAAGTTATGCCTTACGTGGTCTTTACTAGACCAAAATACTAAAATTCCAGAAAAGAGATTGATGTGCAAATTTGATATCCCTCCTTGTTGTAAGCTATCAGGATTCATAAATCAGAACAGTGCACCCATCCTCCTTTGAAATCCCCTTAATCCTGACCATAATCCATTGTACCGTAACGGCAATCCACCAAAATGTCATTCTTCATATAACCATGTTTGTTTTCCATTTATAGCAAAGTAGCCTTTATTGTTCTAAGGCACTAAGTGTACCAAGGCACAGTGGTCCCTGTTGTACGAGACCACCCCTACTGCCAACCAAAAATGGTTTGCACATTACAGGTGGTCATTCAGGTGGGCTTTCTTGTACACACAAGTGCGTGATACATTCATCTTGGAAATAAAATATATTTTATACCGTATAATTCTTATTTATGTTCAATAACTGTATTAAAAAGAAACTTCATGCCAATCATGGTTGCTGTGTAATAAGTTCAAAGGTTCAAAGACAAACTTGTGCACTTTCACAAGTCCACCGAGTTAGTTAAATCTGCTCAGTATTTCCATGTGAAAGGCTACACGATTTCGCAGCTCAATCACTTATCCATATTGGAGATTGAAAGAGTCTTGAGCTGATAATAGTGATAATCTTCGTGACGAGTTGTCAAAACAAAATGCAAGTGGTAAAATTAAGTCTTTGAACTGAAGCTGTTGTGTTGAGCATCATCACACCCCAGTCTGACCAAGCAGCCAGCTATGTATGGCTGCAACGAACTTTCACTCTTCTATTCTCAATTCAATTTAATTATAGAATGATGACAGTAATTCTGAAAGACCTGTAATAATTCTAATTTAATCAAACATAAAATAAATGGCAAACAAAACACCAGGTGTATACATATCCACCAGCTGCTGACTTGGCTAATATTAATCAACAACTCTCAGAGCACGTGTGTGCCCGCAGTTCAAGGGTTACACAAAAGTATTAGTCTTGGTTCAATAATGAAATCATACATGTAGTATGATGGAAGTGATGCTGAATTTAAGACCTATAATAATTCTAATTTAAAAATATACACATCACAACACCACGTGTATGTCTGTATATAGCTAACCAACCAATGTCAGACCATGTGCATCACCCTGGAGTTTACCGAAGTTCAGGCAAAGTAATTTGAGTCAGAATGCAAATTAAAAATAGAAAATTCAAGTGTGCACTTGCAAGATACTGGGAGCATATTTTAATTGAGTTCTTGTGATTAACAATGAACTTGACATAACCGAGCATGCAGATTAGGCTCAAAATAGCAAGTAATGTATTCAGAATAGTTTTGCAACTGTCCAGTTGTTTTTTTTTAATGCAAAACAAAGGCTCGGTCATAGATGGCACTGCATGCACAAGGTGCCAGCCAGTTCAATTTCAACGCAAAAAACAAGAACCTGGTATGTTCCAAGTTGCGATGGACTTCAAATTAATCCTACTTGTTTGAAATAATGTTTGAAGCCAACCGAGAATTATACTTTGGCTATATATGACGGGGAAAAAAATTGGATTTGTCACTGTTTCACACTCGAGAGTCTCGGCAAAAAGCAGTCATCTATGGTGTTTGTTGCCAAATTTTCCCGTTTACTGATCATGTAATGCAGGTGTTCGCTCATGACAGTGCATCTGACATTGGAAAAACATCTATGCATGGGAAAAACGGTCGTTTTGAGCAGGTGGTCGCTGATGACAGGGGTTGCTAACAGCAGGCACTACTGTAGAACTTCTTTTTAATTGATCATCATTTCTCCATTAATTGTGACTTTACATGTACACCATGTAGCAACTGAATATTTTCCATAGAACACTTGTTATTGCTTGCTTAGCAGAAAGTATCTTTAGTTTATGTACCAAGTTAATCTTTATGTTAATGTTGACATTTTTGGTAACTCTTCTCTTTGCTGTCATATATGCTGAAAGTTATGAGTATGTGTAATGTTTTTCTGAACTATTTGATACATGCTTCATTGGTTATGTTGTGCTGTGGGCTGTATTCTCCAGTTCATAATGGAGGTGGAGTGTGTCTATGATGTGACAGATACATGTACATAAATATCACAAAAACAATGTAGGCCTACTTTCTTCTGTTGCTGTAAACTCAGCTAACTGACAAGACAGGAGAATCAAAAAGTGTCAGGCTTACCTCGTCTCTTTTTATTTTTGGCATAAGTGATAAAATTCAGGTTTTAGGTGGTTAGACCTATATGCTTTGGAAAAACTAAAGTCTGTAGTTATGGGCAACTGCCTGTCTCAAGTCAGGAGAGAAATTTGTTTTTGCACATTAGAACTGGAAGATGAATGTTGATGTTTTGTTAACTCTTGAATCTCTTTGCTGTCACTATTCGGTTGAAATTTATGAGTATGGGTACTGTTTTTCTTAACTATTGGCTTTGCTATGGTGCAAATTTACAAACTCAAAATGTGTGGTTTTTTGCTTACTATGTTATGCTGTACTTTTAACTTTAGTTACAAATTGGTTTAAATTCTTTCTTTAAAATTAAAATTAGGTATTTTATATGTCAATGGCAGAGTTCATCCCATCACACCATGAATTCTACTCAATATGAGGATACTATACATATATATATTGTACACCACAAACATTATACAGTGGGTCTTCTGAGACCATATATTCAAATGTACAATTAAATAGTCAAGCCTACATGTACAAATTGCATACCAGCTTCTGTCATCAGTGCGATATCCCTACAGTGAGAATGGCTCATTAAATGACAGAAACAGAAACGATGGTTGTTAACTTGGCTAAAATAAATAAAATTTTCATCCACAATCCAGATAGAATCTTTGACCACTGCTCCTCACCCTCTTGAGCTCCCAGCCCTGCACAAGCTTGTCCACTCGCCCACCCAGAATCTTGACGTTAGAGGAGTTGAGCAGTAGGAAGCCATGTTGGACCGGCACCGCGCCCTGTAGCTCCACCTTGGTGCCAGGCGGTGTGTTCAAACTGAAACACGGTAAACATTCATCAACAAAGTAGACTTCATATCCAATAGGCAACATTCATATTTAACTGGGATCCTGCTCACTTCCTGTGTTGCCGGGGCAACAGACTGATGCTTCCACCATGATCAGGGCAGATTTGTATTATATACTACATAAACATCCATAAATAACACATTTTCAACCAAAAAAGAGCTCATTTCTAATCAATTTGGGCATCCCTTATGTTTCAAATATATGTTAAACATTTTCTTACGATTATTCTGTGTTCGTGTTGTTTATTTTATTGAGAAAGTACTTTTGACCATGCTAAATACATGGATCTGCCCTGTGCAGGTGGCTCCCTCTTTTGCTCAATAGGTGTTAGAGTAGGACTGATTTTAAATATGAATACATCCTATTATTTATTACTAGGGTATGCCTGCAGACATTTAGCATGTTAATGAATAGGAAAGTGAGTGGGCAATTCTGGGTCTGAGTGGACCAATGACCTAGCATTCAACTTCAGTATCTTGACATCACATTATGATGTCCACCATTGTGTTCATGATGACATTGATCAATGACATCACTGTGGCTGAAATTCTCAATTTCCATGGCACACTTTGCAAAACTTTCCTGTTTTGATGATGACTGGATTGTATGGTATTGCTGTAAGGTGTGCCATTATTATAAGGTATTTTGGGTATATGATATAGCATTTATCAATTGATCTTGGACAGTTCATTGCAAGTCTGTTTGCCTCTGTTCATATATTGTGCCCACTCAGGCCTACATTGATACCACCTAGGCATTATATGGACTAGTATGATTTATTGGGTACATCAGGCTGCTATTATGCGTACACGCGTGCTTTATTGTGTGTACTATAGAGCTATAGTGCATGATACGGAACAGCAGATGTGATATCCACAACACATACCTTGATTGTCCCCTCCAAGGGCCCCATTGTGGGATAAATACTAGGATGCTATATTGGGTGTACTATAGTGTTGCAGTATGTATAACAGTATGCTTTATTAGGTGTACCACTAGAATGCTATATTGGGTGTACTACAGTGCTGTATTTTATGTACTATAGTGCTGCATTATGTATACTTTATCAGGTGTACTACAGTGCTGATATGCTTCTGCAAGTGTCTACAAATACAGTGTGAAGACTGTTTGTTACAAGGACATACACTTAGTCGCACAGACTTTTTCAAGTGACATTTAACACTGATATTAATGTTTCCAATGCATAATTTTTTTTCAATCAGTAGTTGTCATTTAGCTAGGAAATTACTGGTTAATAAAAGGAAGCATGTTTTTTTTTATCTATTTTAAATGAATGCCCTGCACAGCCAACTACAGAGTACTAAGTACATATACATGTACTTTACTATATGGCCCAGCGGGCTGACCCTACACTAAGTGGGCACTTTTGCCCAGTACCAAGGGCGCCACTTAACACAGGCTTTACTGTACTACAGTGCAGAATAATATGTATGTACTACAGTATGTGTACCAGCCACTTTATTAGGTGTACTACAGTGTTGTATTACACCATAATGCTATATTGAGTGTATTATGGTGCCATATTATGTACATTTACCTAAGCTGAGGTATCTTTTCCATGCCAAGAGCCACACAAGTGGAGTGTCCATCAGTTAAGGTCAGTTTCATCAACTGTGGTGCTGCCTGTGATTCTTCATTCTCCTTTGGTGCTGTGACATTCCGTACTTTTTGTATCTGTACGACAAAAGGTCCAGCCACCTGTCAAGAACAAATACATGTCCATATGTGTTCAATTTATGTTTCATTGACAAAGATTCAAAATGAATACATTTATAATGACCAGATTTGTCCATCTCCTGCTGGCTTACCATTTACATGATTAACATTACAAAGCCCAGAAGAAAGATAATAGGTAGCACAATAGGTGGAAACCTGTCAGGGTTCTACATTTATTGTTACTTGCTCTAGTCCTCATGGCTGGTAAATTTTGTATTTCACTAGCCCCCATTTCAAGTTTATCATCGGTCTATCTAAATCTCATTTAGAAAACCAAAATTTCTGGTTGCCAACAGGGCAATTACTTTGACCTTTTAACTAGCCCTGATTGGAATTTGACTTGTCCGGGACAAGAACCCATGCAAATTGTAGAGCTCTGCCTGTGTAAGGCACCTGGAGACTTAACAGAACAGTGCTGATCAGTCTTAACATGAGCATCATACAGAACTTAAAGGTATTACTGATTACTTATTGCCATCTAGTGGTGAACTAGCTAAACATGTATGTAATTATATCCAAGGCAACTCTTATCATATCCTTGATTGACATGTAGCCTACCATTGTGCTACTGGAGTTCCCCAGTGAGATGATTGTCTTAAGATTATCAACAACACAAACACCAAAGGCAAGAGAAAGGACTTCAAAGGGGCTCACTGACTTAGCAATTTGATTGACAGGATATGGCCATGACATCACAACGTTTAAGGAGTGATGTCACAGTCTTTAAGCATGATGCTGTTACACCCCTTTCTTGAAAAGTGGTCCACTTTTATCAATCTATTTTTGGTGATCTGCTTTGCCTTTAACCAGGACGAACTTAAGAGTGTGGTTGAAATTGAAATTGTTTCTGCCACATACTTGTGCAAGTTAAGAAAGCCCATGTGTTTCTGTAATGCTATGGATCTTCTTTTGACAGCCTGATTATTTTCTCATATGTGTTTACAAAATCAGATTTATCACAATTTTTAAACAAACAGGCACAAAATTTGCATGCCTACATGTGCCATCTTCATCCAACAAAATAGTAAATAATGATTGTGAAAATCCTGTGCTCAGCTGTCCTTACATGCACAGACTCTAGCAGCCCTGTAACCTTCAGAATGAACTCAGTCACCCATGTGTGGTCTCAACTGGGCCTTTGCCGGTAACCATGCTTATGTACATGATCAAACTCTCAGCTCACAGAGTTTCTGACTTTTCAAGTGGACAATAAAATGCCCATGAGAACTTGAGAAATAGGTCAAAGGGAAATGAGGCCTCCACCAAACCCTTATAGTGTATCATCACTGTTCAATATAAAAACTTGTAGCTAAAATATATCCCAATTTTGGGAAATAGTAAAATTCACTACAGTGCACCACTGGCCTTTGAAATTTCGCAATGGTTACCTATGTCTGAACTCAATTTGGAAATAGAAAGCTAAGACAAATCTTAATGACAGATGACATACGATGTGACAAATTGTTCATAATCCATCATGCACTTTTGCAGAAAAAGCTGAAAATTACAAACAAGCACCAAATTCATCAGGAAAATGGGGAACAAGAGGAACCAGCATGTCCAACAAATTAAAGTGTAGAGGTATCCAACCGTAAACTAATATCATTTTTTTCCAAGCAACTGGCAAAGTGGTTTTGTGACCTACTGAACACACTTGGGAGAGACCCATACTTGACGCACCAGTTTTAGGAAAATGTGGTCACCACTTGTTAAGAGGTGAAACTGAGTTGGTGAAAGAAGACAGACTGACAAACACAGATAAAGCACTTTAAAATAAATTAATTTCCTGTTTCTCCAAATTTTTTCCCCCACAAAATATTGAATAGATCAGATGATTTAAAATTATTCTGCATCCTTTACAGTATGGCAAATGCATAATTTAACAAAAGGGCTGAGCTGACCTAGATATTCATCACATTTGTGGCTCTGTGAACTTGGGATAGGATCAAGGTCACCCATGTTCTGAGTAGGTCTGACCTTTATAGAAGAACACTAACATGTGCAACATCGAGGTCCCAGATCAAGTAGTTCTCAAGTTATAGTGAAGAGTAAAATTCATGTATGTTGCACTGTGACTCCAGAAAAGAGGTCAGGGTCACCCATGTACTGTCTAAGCATGACCTTCATAGAGAAACATTAACATGTGCAACATCAAGATCCTAATCTAAAACAGATCTCAAGTTATCAAGTGAACACTTAATTTATGTCAGTTGTCCTGTGACCTTGGGAATGAGGTCAAGGTCCAAACATCACTGGAGCATGACCATTTGCACAAAATAGGTAGACACTTATAAAAGGTACATCCCTACCAAGTTTGGCACAAATCTGGCCAAAATTACTTCAGTTGTAACGATTACAAGAAATCCCCACATTAAACTTTCTCATTTAAACTTTTTAAAAGATTTTTTTAAAAAATCATAAAAAATCCAAAAATCACTGGATCATGACCATTTGAACAAGCTTGGTACAGACCCACCCAAGGTACACTGTCACCAAGTCTGAAGTGAATCTGATGGACAGTTTCTTCAGAGAAGTCCAAAATATGAATTACCATTTGAATGTCCATTGACTTGCATATTAGTAAGCAATAGAAAAGGTGCATTTACTGATAAGTACCTGAATTGAAAAATATTGTAAAATATCAGGAATCCACAGCAGTGCTATCGAGTGAACATCTTTGCTTCACCCTTTCACAAGGAACATAACCACAAAGTTTCAACTTAATCTGAGCAATGGATCTGGAGAAAAAGTCAAAAGTAATGAAAACACACAAATTATTAAAAAAAAAAAATACAGCACCACATGTGAACAAATTAAGAACTATGAGTCCCCAGGAGTGTACCTGTGTGATATCAAAGTGAGCGCTTTGGGAGAAGACGAGTTTTAAAGATTTGTCTTAAAAAAGAACCAAAAGATTATTTATAAATCCAAAAATCCAGGGAGTTTAACCATTTGAACAAACCTGGTAGAAACTCACCAAAGGTACATTGCCACCAAGTTTGAAGTCAATCTGGTGGATGGTTTTGGAGAAGAAGTCGAAATTGTGAATTAGCATTAGAATGCCCATTGACTTACATAGTAATCAATAGGAAAGCTGCATTGACCCACAAGTACCCAAATTGAAAAAAATCAGGAATCCACAGCAGTGCCACCTTGTGAAGAACTTTGTTTGACCCTTCCATCAGGAACATATCAACAGAAATTGAACTCACAAACATTATTTGTATTTTAGTACTCACAGACTCTTGTTTCCCCTTGTTAATGCCATCCGGCAAATGTCTCTCTCCAATGTCTTTTAGATCCAACTGCAAATCAAATTGGCAATGTGCCAAAATATTAGAGTACATGAGCTTAAAGGTAACTATCTGTCTAAAACAGGGAGATGGAGCATATTATTGTAAAATACATATGAAAGCAGCAAAATTTTTTTATTTCTACACAACCAGTAGATCTACTTCAAATATGTGCATTAACGACATTTGAACATGAATTCATCCATGCGAAGTACTGGGATGATGCATTGTGTCCATTGTTATTTTTGTTCCTTTTGTACATTACAAACATACACAAAAAATTGCTACTTATTAAATGAAAATTATAGGTCAGTGTACATGCACACACATAACTAGCTTATAAATATGTACTTGCACATGAAGGTACACCAAAAGAAAGGTACATGAATTCAGTACATGTACTTGCCTGATAAAGATTTTTTGAAAAATCACATTTACCAGGGACGTGCTTTTCAGAACACTAATTTAGCATGTCCCTGAATTGACAGAGAGATCTAATCAGGCCATCTCTCTTCTTTCTTTCTCCCTTCCTTCCTTCCAACTGTAGCTCCATATACTTTCAAGATCAACAGATCATTGCAAAAGAATGGCCCTACAGACCTTTTGTGTTTTAAACAACCTAAAAAGTATGCTCCATCCTAAAGATACATTGAAAAGAAAAATAAGAAGAAGGCATTAAGTATACATGTATACTACATACATGTATACATACTCTACATTAATTTGGCCAAACTCATCTAAACATGTATTTATTGTGAAAATTATCTCATGACATGTAGAAAGCTGTAAATTGCTTTATTTTTAATGAATTTCTGCAGGTAATTAAATACTAACCATTTTGCAAGGTCTTTCATTTGCAATTTCACAACAAAAAACAGGAGTTCTCCAATACATTCCAGAAAACACATCCTTGCACATTGAAGTGCATGCATTTTTTATTTAAAAAATGCTTGTTAAACGTTTTTGAGATGGAAATAACAATAATGCTCAATAATACCTAAAATTTTGTTAGAATACTCCCCCAAGAAAGTAGATATTTACATGACCTTATTTCCATAAACGATTGCATGACTTACTTGTCCTTAATATTACAGTAGTGCTAAACTGGTACACATAGTACCATACAGATGTAGATACTTGACACCAGATTTTGATTGTTGATTCCAACTTAACTGTCGGGTGATAAATTGAGTGAGCAATTCTGTATCTTATGTGTTTATTAACAACATTTGCAGCTCACAAAATGTATACATTGTAAAATTGCATAGCAGTGGGTTTTTGTCAATAGTATTGCCAGTCATACCTTGAGCCATTCAGTGCTGATGCACTGGTTAATAGTTGCATCCTTAGATCATATGAAGCTCACTGCAATTACCACTAGTTATATACAGATACATGTAGTTGCAAATGTTTCATGCAAAACTTACATCAAGGGCCACTCGGATTATATCTTGCACAGTTTCCTTGCCTTCTTCTGTGCATTCCTGGATGCCCTCAGGAGTCAGATACCTGTAAAATCAGTAATGTATTGGTAACTTCATTTGAATGCAAGAGAAGCAGGATAACCATAGTGTAAACCACTAAGGCCATGATGTGTTTTCATGTTCCTATCATTTCCCTGTCTGTAAACAGGCTTTCAGCATGCCGCCTGATCCAGATCTAGAGGAACTGAGTGGAGGCGTCACGGGGACTGTCAGGTTTTCGGAACAATTGAGTAAGTACTCAAATCAATTGTGCTGGGCGATGTAAGCCAGACATGGAGGTCTTGGCAATGGTGGTTGAGGGGTCAAGTTACGTAACTAATAGAACCAGTGGTACCACCATGACTCTTGCTGTAATAATATATAAATGTACATGTACACAAGTTACGATGAAATGACCGTCACCCCCCCCAAAAAAAAGAAAACAGAAATAAAATGGAATTTACTCCTCTGTAAACTTGCAAAAAGCAGGTCAAATCACCAATACAGCCTTCTTATAAGGCCCCTATCACCAGAGGCTACCCCTCTTGAAAGGCCAGCATTTCTGTGCAGAAACTATGGCATTTCTATAATATTCTCCGTCTCCAGAGAGGCTACCCCTCGTATAAGGCCCTTTTTGGCTGCATTTGGGGTGGCCTTAGAAGAGGGGGACCACAGTACTATGCAATAAACTACCACGTTTTGTTGTATACTTTGAAACGTAAGCCTTATATTTTTCCAGATATTAATTTTATCAATCTAAACTCATATTTTCTGTTCATCTATTGAAAGACTTGTGTAGTAAAATATTAGATTTTATTAGGGGATCACCAATTTCAATGTGGATGCATTCCAGGATAACAGTCTGTGATAAAATGTGACATGGCATAAATTACTGTGTGCAATGATTTACATGTATTCTGAACAAAAGTAGAAACAAAAACAAAAAAAACAAACAAACCCAGGAGGAAGGGACCCTGGTTGACGAAGGAGGAACAAGCCGAAAAGAGAAAATAACATGCATCATGGCAATGACATTTTGAGATATATATTATTAATATACTCAATATAACAAAGAAAGCTGCATGGAAGGGGAACAAGTAGCTGGTTGAAGAAGTCTACAGGCTTAAGGTGCCAGCACTTACCTGAGACCTTCAAATCAGTGAAATTGAACGTTTGCTACTTTTGAGATGATGAAGTACTTATCTTTATCCATGCCAAAAAGTTTCACTGTAACATTTTTACTTCTATCAAGGAGGCTACAGAAAGCATGTAACCTCCTTGCTTCTTTGCAAAACTTTAAGATGAAAAAGTGTCTCTGCTTTATAGAATCAATTGGTTAATTGGCTTTTAGATGTGGTCACTAATAGTGATGTTAAGATAACCATTCACAGTCAAAGCCTCACTGGATGTGTTTTTACAGCTGTGTGGATTATTTCACAGACCTGTGACTGATTAGAACCACCATATTGCTTTTAAGTGTTCAGGTCAAAGTTATGACAGAGTTTAAGACATTAGCACTTAGTCATCCTTCTTAATGGCCTGAGCAGATGTCATTTGTGAGTAATTAAAGTCAGCAAACCTCCTTAGTTATCTTTGGTAGTGAATATCTCAAACAAAAACAAAAAAACAAACAAACATTTTTTTAACAGGACTTGGTAATTTCGAGACAGCCTCACACAAAACTGGATGGATGAGTCTTTGAGAAATTTAGAGCTATGTCAAGACAAGAGTATAACTTAGGTAACCATTTTTTTTTTTTGCTCAGCAGTATTCCAATTTTAAATGCTTATTTTTGAGCTCCAAAGTGGAAAAATTATCAATGTTAACTGCACATGCTTCAAAACTCAGTATCATAAAAACCATTCCTTTTCACGGAAAACAAAAAAAGTATTTGTAAACCCAAGTTATACTATTATCTTTACATGACCATTGATTTCAAGCTTTTCCTGCAAAAAGTTTTGTTGTGATCCTTTCTCAAAGTGTGAATCAGACCCCTTGAATAAAAACGTATACACTGATGGGCTTGTACCCAAAAACAGAGACACACTGGCAATTTTTGTACCACTCTGTTGTATGTACCCTAAGTAAGAGCAGGCACCTTAATAGTGTTTGTCAACATTGTCCATTGCAATGTCACAAGGTACCCAACAGAGCACATCATCACAATAACATTAACCTGCCTGTGAAACATCCTAATGAAAAAGAACAGCAAGTTTGCATTGCAATTCAAATAGATGTCTTTTTTTTTTTAAATTCAAATAGATGGTTGACAGAAAAGCAAATATAAAGGGGTATTAAATTTTTTTTCTGACAGATACATACTTTCTGACAAATGTGCCTGGGGGGAGCTTAAAGAGTCATATAAATTGAAATTTCATGCTCTCTTTGTCTTGTATTTGAAAATCAAGCCATTTAGGAGAAACATATTTTAAGTTAACAATAAAGTTATTAATTAAATCCAAAAAACATCTGATAAAAACAACATTTTTTATCCATTGGAATGAATGTGTAATAATGTACTGATTTGTAAAAATCCCCATTAAACACCATGATATTGAAGTACATGTATCAGTGATTCTGTAGTTTCATGTAGCATTGAAGGTAGAGATCTTCAATGGAAGGAAGAGTCTATACCTTGTTTACAATTCAAAATTCTAAAGAAAGGAACATAGGGCGAATAGAAGCGGGTTGTTTGACACACTGGTCTCAGGAGTGCTTTCTCCTTTAATATAGCCCCCTTGACATAATAAACAGCTAAACAAGACAACAAAAGAAAACAAATGAAGCCAGTTAGCAACAAAACTAAAAACTCATATCATTCTATGCCTATATGAGGCCAAGAAATATAACCCAAGACCATGGGTTTGTTGACAGATAGTCAGGGGAATGAATGTCCGTAGGGGAGGCACCGAAACTGCACATCACTCAAGTTATTTTATCAATCTTTATAGAAGAGTCATTTGAACAATATATTTGCACAAGGAACAAATCAAATTTATCAACGCAAAATTCTTGCCTGAAGTTGTACAACGAAGCTTGGTCAACTGCAGTGAAACAAGTTCCCAGGCATAGATACCTTTACCATAACATACACAAAAGTACATGTATTGAAATTGCCACTCCTTTGTGACATTTTTCAATTAACTACATTGACTGGAGGAATGTCGTTTGACTGGGAATGTCAAAAGTCACGCTTATTTTTCAAAAGGAAGTAATATCATTACAAAGTATGAAAATTCCTATGATCCTATTGTGTGGGACAAGTGAAATCCTTTTGAGGACAAGCGACTTTCAAGTTTCACTGGTCCCTATGGACAAGTACTTTTCATTAGCAATATGTTAAATTTTACAGTTTGTTGGTATTACAGACACATAAACTCACTGTATGACACACTGATTTCTATCAAAACCTGCTCTTTTCACCAAAACGTAGGTATACTTCATCAGCATGATTAGGGATGACAAGTGAAAATTTTGAGTCACTTATCCTGCAGACCAGTAATTTCAGATCACTTTTCTCACCCTGCATTACTTGCCAAATAAGTACTGACCAGTTAATTTAACTTCATTAAAAGACAAAAACCATGGATTCAATATCAAAGATGCTTACTGACAACTTGAAGAGACATGGTCTACTAAAACTCACAACATTATTTCTGGCCAGACATCCTCGCTTAACCAATTTACTGAACTTTTTTGAAGAGGTGACAAAATATTATGTGGGTGGTGGTTACCCAGAAGATATTAGCCTCTGATAACATGCCTCATGTTACACTGATGTCAAAGCATGAATATGGAAAGACTCTGTATCAGACAACAATGGGAGATATTTGATGGTACTACACGAATATTAGAGTGGATCCATGTAAAGAATGCAGCCGTGCTTGGCCCGTAATTCCCCATTGCTTTGATGTCCGGTGCAGGATGACAAGGATAATTCCAGGATGGATAGAAACAGTCACATGAGGTCAGATTAAGAAAGCTCAACCTATCAACATTAGACATGTCAGAGACAATGAGAACATGAGATGACCTTTTTGAAATTTTCCAAAATACTAAAGGAATGGAAGACAATGTGGTACCTTTTCAACCTGCAGGCTGGGCATATAAGAGCCCATCCTTATAAAATTAAAAACTGTCCAGCCGGGACGTAAGGAAATATGCTTTTTTGCAAGGACAACAAATCAGTTGAACAGTTTCCAAACCAATGCAGTATAAAGATGGGTTCCTGGACATTTTGGCATCGCTGTCAGTTCGGCATGCTGAAGTGACCCATTTTTTGGCATGTGGTCCGGTCATTTTGGCATCATAGATTAGACTCAAATTACCTGTTGAGGCTGCTTCTTTTTATTTTGGTGTCAAAATGATTACTTTCCATCTTTATGTTTGATTTTAAAAATTTGTATTTGTTCGTTTTTTGTTACATATGGGCACCATACAGAAGGAAACGATAAAGGCAGTTTAAGGTGTTCACCCTCTGACTCTGGCGCAAACACGCACAGCATAAAATGACTGAAGGGATTTTATTGATGTAAACCATACATAATCATAAACTATTCGAATCCTGGCAAATAGCTCGCTTGTATGATGAAATGATGAAATATGCCGAATTCACCCTAAACCTCCTGCCGAAATGACCAGATTATCTTGTGCCGAACTGACAGCACTGCTGAATGAGCTCAGTACCATCAAAATGTAGTCGTAGACAGCATGATATACATTTTTTTTAAAAAAGGGCTGGGGCTTACAGAAGTACCTGGACTGTTATAGTGCCGTTTCCTTGTCTCTTAGATCTAGTATCTACCCCACCTGTATTCCGGTGAATTGGACAGTTTGAGGGGTGGGGGTGGGGAAGGGTTATCACAACAACAGTGAACATGACCATATGACCGTGATCGGATCCGCAGCACTGACCCACGGTATATATAGGCTGTCCAAGGTACGAGTCGGTATAGACAAGCCTGAAGCTACCACTCAGTTGCAGTATGTTTGGTTTGGGTGCAAGTAGGTAAAGTGATGGGTTCATGCGGTACGAGTCGGTATGGCCCTTTGGGTACGAGTTATCCTGATCCCGTCAGCCCAGCTGAAAATGCAAAATGCACATTTGCAAGTGACGCCACCATGCAGGTCATGGACTCCTGCAACCAGGAAATCTTGCCAAAAAGCTATCTTCAAACTCAAGACACAACTGTTTGAACACACGGGCTTTGTGACTTTGCTGGACAAATGGGGTAAACAAAATACAAGGGGGCGTCTTCCTGTAGCTTTCTTACCATCCTTTGATCTGCAATGCCTGCACATTCGCCATAGTTGTGACCCAGCCGAGTGACCCGCACTGGCTACCAACTTCCGGTTTCAACGAGAACAAATTTGTAGAAAGAAGAAAATTGTGTGCGATTGCCACGTGGACGATACAAATAATTTCTGTATATTGACCTGTACAAATGTTAGCAATAAAAGTCCAATTTGGCGATAAAACCACTCAAAATTTCGGTCACATGATTACTTTTTGAGTTATTTTGTAAACCTGTTTCTCATTGGCTGAACCAAATCTTGGGTGGGCTCGAATAAAATGGCGGAAAAGCCAGTGAGTAATGAGCAAGATGCTCGATTATTCACGGATTTGGACTAACCGCAGGCATGTAACTACCATGACACTGTGTCACACACAGAGAAAACGGAGTAAAAGAGCGACTGAGCTAAAGAAATAAGGCGTTTTAGTGATGCCATTGGTGTTATCGAACTCTGATTCTTTTTCGATGTGAAACTTTGCCAGTTTTCAAACCAGTGGATTTTTGTGTTTTCCATCTGCCACGGTTGGATTACCAGACAAAGTAACTTGAAGATGGAGAAAAAAGAAAAAGGAGAGCGGAAAACTAGTTTTGTAAGTATGATTTGGTCACTACAAACATCTAGTTGGAAAATTTATGCATAATTGAGGGGCAAAAATGACTGGGACATGCTATAGTTGCGTGCAAGAGAAAGTTCCCTGCAAGTTCCATCAAACTTTCCAATGATATTTTCAATGCAGGACAATCTTAGATAAAGTATCAGGGTTTCACTTGCAAAGTAGTGTGGTTGCATTTATTTACAGGTGTACACATCAGGGACATTTTACACTGCACCGAAGCATTAGAATTGTACTTTTGGACACGGTTTATGTAAATCTAGGGCCATAAACATATAAATTATGTGTATATGGATTCTGATAAAAAGAGAAACAGCAGGTCAGAAATTGTTATTATTATTTTTTTTTAATGAGAAATCACATCTGCATGATTAAAAAAATCTTGTCATTCTAGCACAAGTAAAATTTTTGATGCAGTAGAAACTCGAATATATATCTGCAGATTTAGTTATGATTTAACCGTGTTAATTGGTAGGGTTTCACGAATTGTTTCCTTATGAAGTTAATAGAGACAATCACAGACATTACCTGTTGCTGGTGATCATGGTGATCAAGCAGACAGTGATAGTTCCATCATGTGTGGCTCATTCGCTGCCATTGCCACATACTGTGTACTGTGGTCAAGCAATATGCAGTGTCACCTGATCACATGCATATATATCTTGTTGATATAGGCCCTCTGTGAAGCCAGAATAGTAGGAATAAAGTCAATAAACTGACAGAACATTATCAAATTATTATGTTTTATGACATATTCTTCATGGCATGAATTGGTTGAATAATTGCACAGAGCTAGAAAGGTTCAAGTGGGTGAAAACAGGTCCTATTGGATGCACATTTGTACATGTACGGAAACAGGACACTTAAGCAGCCAGTCACATGTATCGGTAAAGTCTCAAAAACAAACCTAGCAACCACGAACCTTATTCAATTTTTGGCTTTGCAAAATAGCGTGTGCATGATCATCATATATGACTAATTCAGCAACAAAACTTTGCTGATAACTTTGCACACTGGAACCAGAAAATGATACATAATTATTTTTCTTTCAGACTTCATTAAGTTGTTGGTTTTACGGTCAGACCAAGGGTATTTCTTAGCACAAAAGTATGTTAATTATTAAAAATAAAGACAAATAAGAAAGTCTACCTAAACTGTAGGTCTGATCTGGCAATAAAATCATTGCAAAAAGTAAGCTACTATCTTTGGAAATATTGATTTTTATATTTCAATGCTGCTTGATGCAGTTATCTCAAGTCTATGGTTATCATATTTGCCAATTCACAATTAGGTCAAAGTACATGTACATTTCATCCAGCTTCAAGGGCTAATAGAAGTTCTATCTTTTTTAACATGTGTTACAGGAAAACTCAAAGGTAAATTTGTATGTATCATAACTGCTGGAAAGTAGCCATTTTATTTGTGTACACAATATGAAATTAGAAAAACCTCTTCACCAAGTATCAACAGGTTGGTATAATTCAAGCCCTCAAAGACTACATATCCTTGTTGCCTCTTTCAATGCTGTTCTCCCATCTCCCAAGTTCTAGTCTTTGCCTCTGTGATTTTCTTCCTGTCACTTTTCTCAACAGAATACTGCTGTTAGCAGACCTGGCTTATGTATTGTATTGAGCCAGCATTTTCTGCAAAATCTTGAATCAGGGACCTGTCTGTGACAGTTGCTTTTCTTAAAACTAGCATCCTCAATAGGAAAAAATAAACATGGTAAGAATAAACTAAAAGTTAAGATACTGACTATAAGAAACCCCTTGGGATTCAGCATTGTTTCATTTGAAGACTGCTTTTGAATGGATCCACCCTAAAGTGTGTGTGTGGGGGGGGGGGGGGGGCATTATTTTTCAGGTTGTCCATTTGTTTACCATCTGTTTGTGAACATGGTATCTCAAAACTTACTGGCCAACTGAAACTCAAATTATGCCATTTGTACCTTGACTTGATTAATTTTCTTCATTTGATTACATTTTAGTGACCTTGACACCATTTTCAGGGTTACAGGACCTATGTATGTGTAAAGATGGACCCAACAGTCAAAGGTTTGCATTGAAGTACAAGCATTGACGCGTGTCTAGTTATTTATGAAACTGGGCTTATGTTTTTTTTTGTTTGTTTGTTTATTTTTACTATTTTTTTGGGGAGTGGTATGTTACAATACAATTTATATTAAAAATTTCATCAGTAAGCAGTTTACTACATCAAAACTGTGTACAATTTAGAACATTAAATTGCATCAATTAGGAATGGGGCCCAAAACTGATTATAACATCCAAGGAAACCTTTGTGTTCCCTTCAAATTGCTTACTTTTACACTTTTTTCTTGTACACTAACAGGTGACCATCATAGTCAATTGCTGCTGTCCTGGTTTGCTGCACTGCCTCAATATGGCAGCAGTAACTGATGAAGCTAGACCATGCAAACAAAAGGGGGAAAAATTTTTAAACAAGAGGACTGTGACAGTCCTGTGCTTAGCTGACTAAGCCACCCTATGACCTTGGAAGTGAGGTCAAGGTCACTGACCTATTCTGAATCTAACTTTCATAGAGGGCCATCCCGTTGTGCAAGATCAAAGTCACAGTACAAATAGTTCTCAGGTTATCACACGACCAGTAAAATTCATGCTAGTGGCCCTGTTACCTTGAGAATGAGGTCAAGGTCACTAATATACAGTCTCAATTTTTCCTAAATAGAGGACCACCAACAAGTTCAGCAAACTTGGTAGATACCCACCCAAGGAGCACCCCCACCAAGTTTGAAGTGAATCTGGCTGATGGTTTTGTAGAAGAAGTCAAAAATTGTCAATTAGCATCGCAAACCCTAATGACTTTGCAATCCCCATTGATCTGCATGGTAATCAATATTAGGCATGTAAAATCGACAAGAAAAGTTCCTGAAAAACCCAAAATGACTGGATCATGACCATTTGAATAAACTTGGTAGACACCAACCCAAGACACATCCCCACTAAGTTTGAAGTGAATCTGGCTGACGGTTTTTAGGTGAGGTCCAAAATGTAAACAATAGAAATGTATGCATTGACCAACAAGTACCCGAATTGAAAAATTTGTCAAAAATCAGGGATCCACAGCAATGCCACCTGGTGAATAACCTTGTGTGACCCTTCCACAAGTTTTTTTTTTTTTTTTTTTTTGGAGAAATTTCTTTGGACTATCCTGTTTCTCTAGATATGAATTGGGTTGGGGTGGAAAATGGAGTTAAAGAATGGAAAACTGATATATGTTAAACATTTTGAAGCCATTCAGCCTTTATATATAGATACATACATAGCAATAGATGTACAGAAAATCAACCTCATAACTCGTGTCCGTTGATCTATTTTCAGTGCATATAATTATTAGTAAAATTTGTATCACAGTACAATTTTATTGGCTCCCAATAAACATGATAAAATACTTTCTTTTGTAACAATTATGAAGCATGGTTTCAGCGTTTCCGGGCTAAAAAATTTGAACAAGTACAATGGTTGAAATTGCTATTGACCTCAAATTTGTTGCATGTCCTGGCTGCAAATTTACTTGTCCATGGCAGTAGGACTTGCGTTAATGTCAAGCCAGAGCACAATACATTGCATCGAGTGCTGGCCAGTCATCCTGCTGGGATAGGCAGACTGGTCTGGTTATCTTGTTGCAGCACATGTCCCAGGTAAACAGTGTCTGCAGCTGTGCAACATAAACAGCCCTTCTCCTACTGCACCCCCAAGCTTTATATTTATTTGGTGAGCACACCACATCCAGGCATGTCTGTGGCATATTCTCTTACAAAAGCTTCTTTTTTTTTTTAACTGCCTGTTGGCACAATCATATCTTGTTTTGGCATGAAGTAGTACAAAAGTGCAAATTTTGGGCAAAGCTTGTCTGGAGATTATGCTGCATTGAAATTTATTTTTTTTTACTTGTTTTTAATTGTAGCTTTTAAGAGAATTTTGATGGATTTGCAACTTTCAGTCAATTTTAACATTTTGAGTGAAAATGGTTAAAGTGTTGATCTTCAAAGTTTAAAGCTGTTGAAATTACAGAAAGTGTGTATATATTGGGTCACCATTCAGAATAAAAATATTCCCTACTGTGTCCTTTGTTTTCTCTTTAGAAACCATCTGAATCAAAGTGACTTGACAAGAGTAGACAATTAGGCCTACACGGTTATTGTGGAAACTACTGTATCAACTGTGGAAAAATATGTAAGCAATCATGCAGTTGGGCTGTGCTCAGTTGCTTCAGCAAGGTAATTTGGGCCCCAGGACCACATTTTTACACTATTTTTGACAAAATATAGCCTTATGAGAAGCTTTGTAAGCTTGATGGTCATGATGAAAGCTTTATGGGATTTTTTTATTAAAGCTTTATGGTGCCAATAAGCTTTAAAGCTTCAGGGATAACCCTGATTCCAGACTCTCTAATTCTGGATCCAGGTTAATGGTCTGGTATGGGGCTGTCAAGCTCTCTGCTTTATTTAGACATTTAATTTCTGAAAAGGATGTCCTGTCAAGGTGATCAACTGTTTGAATGTCAGACCCCTAAAAGTTATAGAGTGTTTAAAATGGCATTCTAATTCAATGCAGGCCTATGTGATTAACAGTAATTTGAATAAAGGTACACACTATGTTGTAAGTGAGTGTAGAATTGTGAACTGCATAAATCTGCATAGGGCATGGAGATATGGTCGAGTCTGGGCCACTAGGCTTGCATGCACTGTTGCTGTGAGGCCAGTTAATCTGAAAGTTTACTGGCTCCCAGAGCATGTCGACCTCTGACAAGTTTTGCCAACATGGTTGTTAGGGGAAAAGGATTTTGTTCTGCAATTTTGCCGCATACATGAGAGTTTCATGAAATAATTAAATAGATTAATTAGGTATGGATGGTGAAATGTTGCAGACCTCTTGTATTTTGGCTTGGTATATGTACTGTGATACATGTGTTTTAAAGATCACTTTCTGTGAGGGATTGTGCATATGTATAGCAATGTTCTGGGAAGACTGTAGTTGCCTGCATTTTAAGACCCTGTGCAATATAAGACTACTTTGTTGCCATTAGGGGTACTCATAGACAGCAGGTACATGTACCATTGTGTTTCTAAAACTCCCTTCATCTATCTTGATGTTACAACAGGTACATTACTGTGCAGGTGTGTATTTGTGGTTGTCTAAGTAAATACTGTGTGCACATGAGTGGATGACCACATGTACTGCAATGTTTTTATTTTTGCTCACCTATTTGACCCAGTTAGGAAGTAAAGCGCTGATATTTACATGATTTATACCACTCCGGTTGCTGATTACCCTATCTTTATGATGATACCAAGGTTCAAGCACTTAGGGGGCAGAGGTTGCAGACAGCCCTGTTTTACATGAGCTGGAATGCAGCAGAATGACCACCATGCATTAGACACTAGTCCATCCATATACTATTTCTTCCAAGACTGCACGTGTGGTAGACTCAGTTGTTGATGAGGTGGAAGTGATACTAACCTGGATCAATGTGGGGGGTGTTTAAAAAAGTGATGGGTCAGAGCACCAGCAAAGAAGACAATTGTAAAAAAGATGAGCCAGAACCAAATGTAAGTATGTAGACCTATGTAGTACTTCTAGTGGGTGGCATTTTTGGGATCTAGGCCATGATCCAAGGTGGGTCTGATCAGTCTTAATGGGCAGATACAAATTGCACAGTTATTCAGGAGCTGCACGTACCCTAGCCAATTAGCACAATGGTACAAATTCTTCAGTTTGGCTATCACAGTTTACAGAAGATGAATTCTTAAAGAGAAAGTACGTAATTTTGGTAATATGTCCCATTCTTGCTCAAGATTTCAAAAGCCTGATTATTGTAGTCAAGATTATTTCCCCATGGTCACAATGTCCAGTGCATCTCGCTTATTATGGAAAATCTTTTGTGCAGCCTTATATACAATTTTATTAAAGCTTTTTAAAATTGCCAGTTATGTTTTATATTTCTAAATATATTGTTAGGACTTAATTTAACAGTTCTTAATGATTTCTCAAAATTGGAATGAATTTATGCTGATAACTTGTTTGTTCATTGATAAGGGTATAAATGAACACAATGATAAGGTCACATTTTGGACTTCTCCAAAACCGTCAACCAGATTCGCTTTAAACTTGATGGGGTTGTTTTTATTTTTAGCAAAATCTTTTTAAAAAACTTCTCAGAAACTGCAAAGCTAATTGGTTCAAAATTGCTTAGGCCCACTTCTGGAGACCCCTAGACTTTAATTTGCTCATCATGTGGTGCTCCATTTTTTTCTCTCGTTTAGGCTTATTGGTGAATGCATACATTCTCATCTTACAACACTTGCTAGTCAATGTAGATTGCAGTGATGAGTCACTTTTTTTCTAATTCTGCTCCAGGATTGCCAACCAGATTTACTTCAAACTTGATATGGATACATGTATGTTGGGTGGCTCTCTACAAATTTGTTCAAATGGTCATGATCCAGTGATTTTTAGATTTTATGAATATTTATGTTCCTTTTAGTTCAAAACCTTGAACATCTTTTTTTTTCCACAACTGCCTTGCCAATTGCTTTGAAATTGAGACACTTCTTGGGACTCGCAGACCTTAATTTTTGGAACAGTTGGCGCTGTGATTATTTTTCACTTTTTTTTCAAGAACTTTCTGTGTGTTTTCACTTTTATTGACTTTTTCTCCTAAACAATAAGTTGGCTCCTCATCAGATGTATTGGTAATGTACATGGACTTCATCTTTCCCAAATTTATCCACTACTTGGTGGTGGTGTCCAATTTTTTTTTCTCTTTTTTTTGGGGGGGGGGGGGAGTTAACAAATTATCAAAATTTGAAAAAATTGTTACAGGGATATGTTCAAGTGAACAATGGTTGTGATGGTGTTGAACAAAGGTCACATTTATATTATTGTGAAGTTCACGTCATGACCACTTCAGTGCATGTCAGCTGAGCACAGGACTGTCTCAGTCATCTTGTTTAAAGATAGGCCCTGCAGTGAAATTACCGAAACTGAGGAAAATGAAATATGGTGGTCATTGAAGCAAATGCCAGCAAGTGTCAATAATTTAAGTTTGGAAAGTGTTAACATCACTGATGGTTTATGCCAGTAATATTAGTGCATCTGGGTCATTTTACAGAGCAACACATACATAGTAAAGGTCATTTCATATTCATGTATAAGACTTCTGTGAATCTTTGGCATACATGTATATGATCTGCTGCATTGTGCTTCAAACAAAATATTGAAGGTGGGTTATTGATTGGCTCTGCAAGGGTTAATGTAAAACCAAGTGACCCAATATACTGGTATATGATGCTGACTGTGGTATAATAAGTAACAGTGGTGTATTAACACACTGATATCAGTGTTTCCTCCAGAAATGTTAACCTTTAAAGTGCTGATTTAAGATTGAGTCAAGAGCTTTCCTCGGGACACTTTGCGCGCAATGCGCACAAAGTGTCCCGAGGAAAGCTGTTGACTAAGACTATTTTTGCTTCAGGCAAGGCTTGCTGGTATTTGAATGAAAGGTATCTCCATGAGGAATTTGACTCTTTTAACCATAATATGTTTAATGGTGATGAGAAAGCAACTATAGCAGTGATTAGCACTTTAAGGGTTAAAGGGGTCACAAGCAGGAAACATCCCACAAGAGGAATGGATAAATTAATAATGACACCAAACCCTTTAGATTTATTTAAGCTGGTATTTATGTTTTCAAAAAGGTTTATATCCCATATGGAGAATGGAAAACGGATTATATCCTTTTGTCAGCAGAATTTTAGGAAATATTATCATCAGCGTCATTTAGCAGAGATCACAAAAAAAAAAAAAAAAACATGGCTTTTTATTTGTCATATTTTCCATATTTATAAAACTTCAAAAAAAATTAATGGGTATGAGTAAATCACTAGTGCATATCAGGTGATTTGGTTTGCATTGTTCCATGTTATTTCCTCAAGCACATTATATATTAGAGCTCCATTTCAACTTCCTAGTTAAAACAACTCATTGGGTCCTGTCACAGTATGCATCTAGGATATGCTTTCATCCATGACATTCTTACTCACACACCAGGGTTCTCTGCAAGCCTTTGCAGAGAGTGGAGTGTGCTAAAATTGGTAGCCTTGGATGCTATAGTTTCTGTTGTCATTCCTTGCCAATAAATGCAATAGAATTCTTCATTCTTTTAAATTACCCTTCATCTCTGAAAGATGGTAGTAACATATATACCATTCCACATGCATTCATGGTATGTAGCTGTGCATTATGGTCACATCAATTTTTCAAATTTTTTTGAGACTGGACTGTTTGAAAAATTAATGAAAAGGGGACTTTACTCTCCTCTGCTTTAGGTATAAATAAACATGTAGAATATAAGGATGGTAAATGGGTTTTTCTGTACTGGCAGACTGGGCATTTTTGTTTGACGTACTGTACTTGCATAATGGCAGCCCTATAATTTCTTTACATACCATCCATTATTTATTTATAAGTTTCCTTATTTTCCATACCTCATTGCAGGGCAAATTTATTACCTTGTCACCACACTGGGATTCATCAAGCAACCAACACCTGATCCCAGTCCATTGATCCATTTGGAATTATGTGTATTATCAGAAGGAACTGTTGTCGCCATACATGTGCTTCTCCACAAGCCTCTTGTACAGGGTGACTCAATAATATATGGAGTCCACTGCTATATTTTTACTGCTAGATTCCCCCCCCCCCCAACACATTCTTAATAATAGGTTATAATATTACCACAGTTTCTCCAAAATTACCATGTGATAACAGGAATCTTTTTAGGACCGTAAATTTATTCCAAAATTATTTCTTTTTTCAACTTAATTCAAGTTGGTCAATTAAAACTGCTTTTTTATTACCCTGCCAAAATATTTTATTTTGAAGAACACTTCAGTTTGTCATTACTGATACACTAGTCCTACCTTTGAGAAAGCAGGTCATGTGCCAACATTGAGGTCAATAACTTGTAGTCGCACCACAAATGAGGGATCATAGCCAGGGCAAGAAAAGTTGTTTTGAAATTACCCATCTGCAGGACAAGTAACAGAAAATTTTCACTTGTTCTCCCTAATGCTGATGAAGTGTTCCTTTGTTTGGTATGAAAGAGAATGTGTTAGTGCAAATCATTATGTCATACAGTGAGTAAAGGATTTCACTTTTTTTCTGGACAATAGGATCATAGGAATTTTCCCACCTTGATAGCGTTGTCTGAATGAAACCATTTGTGTCTCTGGTCCAGTTTCTTAATTTAAGGCTTGCGGGAACTTGAGAGTGTATGTTAGGATTTTGTCAGGGGGCCACAAGAGGGAAGTTCACAAGAGATGACTAGATTTTCAACAACTGTACATATAAATAAGCAAGATTGTGACCCTTAAGGAGTTTCTCAGAGGGGGTATTTTAGTTTTTTAAAGGGTAATATAGCCTCATTTGGGGGTTAAAAGATACACTGCTCAGTCCTCTGCCAGGAAGAGGTGACTTTTCTCTGACTCTGGGAGAGCATTTTGACCTGTCACCAGAGCTCATGGCTCAACCCTATTGAAGGGCACAGTGAAAGAAATTCAGGACCCACAATACACTGATATGCATACAGCCTAACAACATTACATAATTTATGTGTGAAGCATGCACAAGTCATATTTTTTCAGCCAAATTTTATTATCAAAACCTGAGGCAAATGTAGGCAGACAGGCATATGTTTCCAGTGGTTGGTCAAGAATCTTGGCTCTGGTCCAAGCTCTGTTTGATATCAGCTAAAAAGGTGCTGATTGTAAAGTGCACATGAATTCTAAACTTAGGTATGATCCCGTGGATTGGTCAAGCAGTGAGAGAGGTACATGTACATGTATATAGTTCAACAACAGGATCATTGGAAAAACTGTTTAACAGCTGGCACAGTGAACTCTTAATACTCTGAATCCTGGTTAAAGTGCTCCCATGTCCTCATAAACAAATGGCATGATTCATGCCATAAAACTTTGGGGGTAGTGTGCCATATGGTTATACATATAACACACCACACATAAGTTTCTGTCCTTGATGTTTACATTCTGGAGTCTTCACTGGGCTGACTTCAAAAAACCTGACAGCAGCAGAAGTGTTTGTTCAGTGGCTCATACATGTAAAAGTCACATTCCAAACTAGACTTCTACAGATCTTCTGTTGAGCACATATGCATATTGAAACAGGAATAGAATAAGCTACATAAATGTGGAGTGGAGTACTCAATTTGTGCTCAAGTTAATGTGTCAGATGTGCAAGTTTATATATATATGCTGTAGGTATTAACTCTTTCAGTGCCACATTTCGGACTGCGTCAATAGTTTCATTAGCCCTCTGTGGGTGCAAGGCACCCAAGTGTGCGCAGGTAAACTGTGGACCTGCACTATTATACTCTGGATAAATACAGGCACGCTGATACATGTATTTACTTGCATTAAAGTTTGTTGTTTTTTTTTTACAAGAAACATGAATCTGGCACCCTTATTATAATTTAGGGAATTTCTCATTTAAATAGTAGTTTGACCTAAGTTGCAGTTGGCATTGACAGATTTAAGGTCAAACAAGATATGATCCGACTTTTTTTAGTGACTCAACTTACCCTTAACTCTAACATCTCTAATTTTCAGGAAATGAAATGTAAGTAGATATGACAGCATCCTCTTTTACAATACTAACTCAGTCCATGTTTGCCATTTCATGGACCAAAATTGAAAGGTTTTTGTCTTATCATTTTATCATGAATGATAAAAGTGTAGTACATGTTCATGTTTTTTATATTAGGCCTAGGGCGGTAGAAAAGTTTGAAAATTTGAATCTCTATAAATTACATGTACAGTGAAACTTGTAATTACACCTTCTGTTCCCTGCAAAATATGACATAGATTTCTGAATATCTGAGTCAAATGGCAAAGGAATTGGACTTTTTGTTCCTCAATAACTAGTGTCATTACGTAAATTCATGTATGTCAGATACCTGACTGTTATTGTCTCACCAGCACAAGCTGTTGGCGAGACTACGCACTCACTTTCCCAACGTCCAGACGTCTGTCTGTCCATACGTCAACAAAAAAACGTTAGAGTGGCATTATTTCATTAACTGCACTGGGTAGGGCTTCCATACTTCAAGGCAAATGATTGATAGTGATGGTCACTACAGATTTGTACCATCACTGTCATACTTCATTGGTTACATCATGCATTGCAGTGGCATTATTTCACTAACAACACTGGGTAGTGCTTTCATACTTGGGTAAATGATTGATGGTGATGGTCACTACAGATTTGTACCATCACTGTCTTCATTGGTTACGTTCATCCATCTGTCCGTCCATCAGTCTGTCCATCAACAAAAAACTTTGAGTGGTATTATGTCACTACCTACTCTGGGTTGGGCTTTCATACTTGGATAAATGATTGACAGTGATGGTCACTACAAATTTGTACCAACACTGTCATACTTCATTGGTTACATCATGCTTGAATGAGCATTGTAGAAAAACTTCAGGGTGGCATTATTTCACTAACCACACTGGGTAGGGCTTTCATAGTTGGGTAAATGATTGATAGTGATGGTGACTACAGATTTGTATCATCACTGTCACACTTCATCGGTTATGTACAGCATGCTTGAATGAGCATTGTAGAAAAACTTCAGAGTGGCTTGAATAATGCTGACAATACATTCATGCCCCCCCCCCTCCCTGGGGCAGGGCTCTGGTTGTGAGGGCTGACAGCATATGTATTGATCTAAAATGGTGTTAGCCACTCAGAGGAACACAAATGAATAATTCGCTTAGCCTAATTAAATGTCTTTTTATATTTTTGATATATATGTGGCTAATTAAATTACTGCAGATGGTTAATGATTAATTATGTGTTAACAATGCTCAACTGGTATGCATAGGTCTGTGTGCATTGCTCCCACTCTGTTGTAGTACATACAGAGTGTTTTTGGTTTAAAAATTCATAGTAAAAAAGCTGCAAGGTATTTGTCCACTAAATCGACTGTAGCATTTACAGTGCTGATTTTCATAAATTTTGATAAAAGTAAAGGTGGAAATCCATTACTCTATTTTGGAAGTCCAACATGTTGGTTTTGTTAAATAGAGTAATGGATTTCCATCTCTACTTTTATGAAAATCTTAATAGTGGGTACTTCAGTTCATTTTGTGGACAAACAACCAGTAGCTTCTTGACTATGAACTTTTAAACCAAAAACACTGTCTCTATTGAACAGTATGTCAACAGAACAGTCAGATGAGATCTCTTGAACCGCATTAACATGCATGTAAGATCACCTCTTCATCATGTTTGTGCTATTTGTTTCTTAATTTAAGTACATGTACATTATTTTTACCTGTTATGAGAGCCCACCTCTTTTCAGAGACCATTATTTGGTTATCTGTAGGGTGGTGTTTGAGAACAGGTTTTACTGTACACACAGATCTGATGCCTTGGCTTTAAATGCTCATGTGCTACACATGACATGACTTGTGTGTGTTTGGAGGGAAAAGCAACATGCAAACATACATGTCTTGCATTTACACATGGTGGGCACACATATACATGTAATAAATAGAGTGAAAATTGTTGACAGTAAGCTTTGATATATAAGTTTGTGTTGTCAACCCTCCTCCCCCCCCCCCCCCCCCCCCAAATCAAACTGTGTGACAATTGATTGCTCCCGTTTCTCTTGTTAACGAAATCTTATGGAATTTTAGCCTGGTTTCTGCCATTTTGGACACCCGCTGTTGTTATAATTTGTTTTATTCTCATTATCAGGTGGCCCTGGCTATACTTGATAATTTATCCCTAGCTGGGGTCAGCCCTGCATTAATGAGCATATGGCACTGACACAATTTTCATTAACACTTTGTTGTCCAAAGGTACATGTACTGTGTTTATTTATTTTCCTAGCTAGCAGCTGCACATATGAGTCTGAGTTGTGGCTAATGGGTCAAGGATTAAAAGAGTTTATTCAGGCATTCTTTGCCCTACAAGGGATGCTTTGATATTTTAAGCTTTTTTTTTTTTTTTTTAATTGGTACACATAATTCTACTAAATTTCATACCCCCACCCTTCCCTAAATGAGTACTTGAAAATGACAATTAAAAAAAAATTATACCACCACATGATAGAATTTTTGTCAAATGTTGAATCAATTTTCCCACCATCTGTGACATTAATAGGAATTAATGAAAGTGTTCATTAATTTTCGCACCACCCACGACATTAATAGCAATTAATAAGTCTATTTTTAGTATTCATCCTTTGCCTCATTTGCTGCACACTGACTCACAAAATTTGGCTGAATTTGTGACAAGTATTGAGGTTAAATCTCCACAGAGCTCAGCTTTTTTACTTGTCCTGGACATCAGGGGTTGCCTCAATACCAAGCCTTGTGTGTTTTACAAGGGAAGGAAGGACAGGTCGACACAATGAAATGGCTAAAATAATGCTAAGTCAATGAAGTTGCACCACTGCAAAACTTTATTTTAAACACACAGATAGCTGACATATTCACTAACACAAGTAAATTGTTCACAGCAAAAGTAAATTGCTTTACTATTTTAAAAGTCATATATCTGCAACATTCAAATCTTACATGGTTTATGGGGAACAAATGGTGTCATTATAGCAAGGTTTAATTACACATTTTGTGGGTTGTTTATCAACAGAAGGCCACAAACATTTCACTTATAACCCTATGTCAGAAGATTTTGTTGACATTTGATGCTTGGTATATTTTGGGCCCCATCACCAGCAATGATGCCAAGTTTAACCCTTTCCCCTTGAATTAGGACTGAGTCTTTGAGGACTTTGGGGTTGGGTTAATTATGCATGGCCTAATAAAGGAGAGCCATAAACACAGAGAAATCTGTGTGGCCATGGTGTGAGACAAGTTTGTGAGAAAGAGATGGCATGGCAGATAAATATAGGTAGGACTATGGACAAAGGTGGTGCTTGTATAGGACAGCTGTGTCCTACCCATCTGCTGCCAGCACAGGTGGCCACATGTACAGGCCAACCTGTCTCCAGTAACCCAGGTCAAAAGGAAAGGTTTAATCCTTATACCTCTTGAAGTTATATAATCACAGACTGTAGAGAAAACATTCCCTGCTTCACATCATTACTAATTTAAGTGTTCCCCCCCCCCCCCATTAAAAGAATTACATTGAAAGTGAGCCATATAAGAATAACATAACCCAGGTCAACAGCATTCCTTGCTTTGGGATGACCACTTAGCACCCAGCCCATCCAAGGGAAGCTGTTGTAACTTAAGGTGAACATTGGGCAGTAGAATTTTTTTTCTTTTTTTAATAATTTCAAAAACACATTAATATTTATGTGGTAATGTAAATGTTTACTGTTGATGTAAATATTTGTTGTATAGCTGTTTGTTTGCATGATGTTTTATTAATAGGTATTTTAAAAGTAAAGAACATCAGCATGTATACAAATTATGACAGTGTAAGTGGTGTCTAAGGGCAAAACTAGTCCTATGAAAGTGTTGTACTTCACTGTCGAAATAGGCACATTATATTGAAAAGAAAGACATGTCCTCAATGTGTGTCCTGACTTGATGATGATGATGATGATGATGATGATGATGATGATGATGATGATGATGATGATGATGATGATGATGATGATGATGATGATGATGATGGATATATATTCACATGGTATAAGATGTGGTCTATGATACAATAAACACATGAGCAATAAAGTTTGACAATATGTTTATGAGTAGATATATAGACAGATCTGTAGTTTTTCATAACTGATCTGTCAAATAAAATGTTCACAAATTTGATCACCACTCCCTGATAACAGCTACGCACACTTTGCCATGAATTCACTCCCTCATGGTCATCAGATATTTAAATTTTGCTTTGTAATCTGGCTTTGTAAAAACATTTTGAAAGCATGAGCTGAATATTGCGACTCAAGAGACAAGAGACCTTCAACAAATGTATGGAATTCAGTGAATTGATGCCCAGCAAAAAGAGATCACTCCTCTGGGAACCATCTGCACCATATTATAAAGGAACCTACTGTATATGTACACAGAAACAGTTCATAACACATGTATACCATTCTTAGACATTGGCTATTCTAAATATGACATACTTGCCCAATTTGAAAACATTTATTAGTAAGAAGGTTGCAACAGTGTTGTAGTTTACCCATCCTTCTCCAATTTTGAATCATTAAAATTATGAGACCATGATTTGTGTTGAAATTTTCCTCACAACAAGCAACATTTTATCATGGAAGTATTTGAATTTCAAGGTGCTGGGATATTTGCCAAAACAGAACACATTTGAAGACTGGTCTTATTTTATAATAAAATCATAAAGTTAAAGACCTTATGAACTTGTCAGCTTTTTTATAAACCGCAAAATTTGTATATGAAAAAAATAGCAATTTTACAGTGTTGTACTCTCATACATTCTCGTATCAAATTTTCATTAAAAACAGCCTTGAGGCAAATTTATGCCTTGCACACACTAAGTATGATACACAGTAAGTATGATACATGCACTGCTTTTGTGGTATGTAGAGTGGACCAGTGCTAGGTATGGTTACATGTAGTTACTTGGTACTGCCATCCCTGTGGGGACATTATCCCAGCAACCTCATGAGAGTCTTGCCACTGAGTAAGTGTACCAATACGTTCTTCAACAAGCCAGCGATATTACATAATGAAGAGTATGCAGAACTTTGTTAACCTCAGCCAATGGCCCCAAGTCACTGAGGAAGTGTTTTTGGTTCATGATTCACAAGACAATGGACCCGTCAATGGTGTCTTCCTTGTTGCATACACGCACAAAAAGTTTAACAACATAGTCAACAATAAGTTTGAATAGATACATATATGCAGATCTAGATACTGAATATACATGTTGTGTGGTTGCACATGGCATTATAAATGCTTGTTGCTACAACCTGCGGAGAGTCCTGGTTGTAAGTTTCTGGGTATTCAGAGACTGGACAGTAAGTACATTATTGTAACAATAAAGCAAACAGAAAGGATTACACATCCATGTCATTATTATGGTAATCCATGATGGGCACAAAGTGGTTATGCAGCAGACACTGCCTCCAGGCACAGAAGGGTTAATTCTAAATCAAACCCATTATGGACAGGATGAAAGTTGTAGCCAGCTTGGACTGACCAAATATTTTGATGCTACATCATGGCCAAGCCTGTTTACCAACTGTTTATTCCTTGCTTCAGTACATGCCAGTTTACTGCTTGTTCTAATACACACCAGTCTTCTTGTTCCTTGTTCTCATACATGCGAGTGTACTTGCTCCTTGTTCTAATAGACACAGAGATGTGGCATTAGGAGTTAACCCTTGTACAAATACATGTATGATGGTCAAGCTGCTCTCAACATCTCCGCAGAGAGGTTGTGTTATTGGGAATTAACCCTTGGAAAATAAACTTCATTCATTCTATCCCAATACATTTGTGATAGCCCAGATGTCCTGAACATCGCCATATAGAGGTTGTGACATGAATTAACCCTTGTTCCATTCCAATATCATGTATAATGGGCAAGCTGTCCTGGATGTCTCCAGCTGGGGTTGCGGCATCACAAGTTAATTTATGTTGTGATTAATACACACATGATTGGCAAGTAGTTGTGGACATGTCCACATGAAGATTACAGTGTCATAAATCAGCGCTTGTTCTCAATAAATGGAGGGCAAGAAAACAATTTTTAGCTCTGATGATCCAAGGTTGCAGAGCCTATATGATCTGTCATGTCTGTCTGTTAACTTTTGCTTGTGAAGGCTACATGTCCACAGTTTTCAAGTTAGGCCCATACAACTCTCAGGATGTCAGTCCATGCCGAAAGTACTGGTCTGGCATTTTTTACGGATAAAAAGTTTCCCGGACCAATAAAAAATGGTAGCAAGTTACATTTTAAAGTATTGGGACTTGTGAAATTCGAGCAAAATGACCGATAAGAGAAAAAACTTTTGGCACGACTGGGATGTATCAGATGTATGAAAATTAGGTTTAGTTCGATATTGGTGGTGCCACCAACAGCATTATATAATATATGGGTCAAAATGTAAAAATCTTGTGACCACTCTGGCATGCTTAATTTTAGATATTAATGTAATTTCATGGGATTCTAGAGGAGGTCAAAATCTTAATTGCAACATGATACTTCTGTCACAACCTGTACCTTGACAGAAATTGGGAGTCAAAATGTGTTGAAAGATAAAATTCCAGATCTCAAAAATAGATGAATTATACATGCCAAATTTGTAGGATATATCTATAGAGCATATTCAATGCTAATATGGTATGGAAAACTAGTGACCTTAACATATTTTTTTTAGGTCACCAGTCTTGTAAATTTGGAAGATCTGGTTTTGTAATGGCAGGCTGTAGCTTGTACACCAGCTGATGGCAAAGAGAACTGAGCCTCCGAATCAAAATTGCACTATAGTACATTGATTAAAACTCTTCTTGGTGATCTACTTGTTGGGTTGCTATGACCCAGTTATCATGGAGTCTGGGACTTGTCCAAGTTTATTTTTTCCTTCAATAACTCAAAAAGTTAGTACCTGATTTGAAAACAGACCATGACCTAATGCTCAAAGTTTGGTCATTTATGTGAATTTAGTTTTAATCTTTTTCATACACAGAATGTTTTTACCAGGAGACATTTGATTTTGTCTTGACAAATCAGTATCTTCTGGTTGATGCTGAGTTATAAATGTATACATGTACATGTACATGATAGATGGATGTCACATTGCGGACCACTACTTGTTGCCATATGTGTATTTTCACAAGTGCCTAAGGAAAAAACACCATGAGAGATCATGGGGTTTTGATAAGGAAAAGGACAAAGTGAAATATATGTACATGTATCATGCAAAGTTAAAGGTATCTGACTATTAACCAGTATGCATTGGCAAATTTGTAAAAGTAAATACCCCTGAAAAAGGTAAATACAGGGCTCCCTCTTTGTAACACCCCTCATTACAAGGCGGTTTCTGATATGACATGGTGGGTACCGTGGCTCCCACTGAAATAGTTTTCCCATTACTTCTATGTTAAAAGTCCCTCTGTTATAAGGCGGTTTTGTTATACAGTTGTCCCTCCTTTGAGAGACCACCCCTAGTACTACCCAAAAGGTGGTCACATAAAGCAGGTGGTCCCTCAAAGGAGGTATAAATAAAATGAAAAGTACTACAGAAAGACCCGACAACTGTGGTCTCTCAAAGGAAGTGGTCTCCCGAAGGAGTGGTCTTTCAAAGGAGGGACTACTGTAACACAATATACCCTGTGGACCCCAACACCAGCGTGATAAAGAGAGAGCACTGTCAGTCCTGAAGGATCATGATTAAGGCGCTGCAAAATTACAAATACAGTACGACAACTTAATGCATCATTACCAAATTACTACATGTACTAGTGTACATGGAAAAGAAAACTTTTTGATGAACACAGTGATTTTTTGTTAATTGTGGTTGTTCCCAGTGCTCTGAAGGCTGTATTTGTAACTGCAATATCATGCTGTGATTGTGTGATTTTCTCTGCTTGCAGGTTTTAACCATTTCCTGCTGAAATAACCCAACAGCTCCCAGATATGAATTGTCATCTGCTTTAATGCTTTCATATTAATAGAAAAACTTTGTGTAGAATTATAGATAAAGGCCATCGTGAAGGCCAATAGCTTTGCTTGGCGTGGGTTAGGAGCATTGTGCAAAATGTGTGCCAAAGGAAGCTGTTGACTGTGTCTGAGCAGAAAAGGGTAAATAAATCCCAACAATTGTTTTTAAAAATGTCGTATTGTTATTAATGTTTATTATCAGTATTTTTTTCTTTCTGTTTAGCTTGACAAGTTCAACACTTTCCGTGGTCATGGAAAGAAAGAGCGGACAAAGGCTGACCGTACTAGTTTCCGCCCCCCTGCCCTGGATGAATACTCGGGCGAGGGGGGCGCAGACATGGACCTGCAAGCAATCATCAACCGCCTGACAGAAGAGGAGGTCACTGAAAAGTTTGAGCAGATGCTGGTCAGTAGCTTTTCTGTTTTCTAACTCACAGTTTCTAGTTGTTAGACAAGAGGACGAGTCAGATACATGTTTCTGCATGGTGACAGTACCTACTTGCTGGGTCACATGATATATTTGACCCATGAATGAAGCAAGTTTTGTTTACCCCCAAGGTGTCTCCACCCGCAACAGGTGGATACAGGGAAGAAGTTACCAGTAGCACCACCTACAGGCGACATGCTCCATTTTAGAATGTTTGTAGAGACACCAAACACACAGGATAGTGGGAGAAAATGAATCAGTAGTTCGTTAGCTTTCCAAAAATGTATATAGTTTGTGGCAGTTTTTTTACATATTAAAATTTTGTTCTGTGATAGAATCCTTACAAGCACCCTCAAAATAGCACTGAACCAGATGCTCATCCTTAAAACATGCAAGATTGCTGAATATAAGCGTAAACTTAAAGCTAGGGCTACGCTTAAATGCCCGCACCACTTTGGTGGTAGTAAGGGGGGGTGGGGCATGTAGAGTTTCCATTATCTGTCTGTCCACCCATTCGTCCTGCATCCAATATGAAACTTGTGTTGTGCATATCTTCCAAACTATTTGACCTACAGTTATGCAATTTACAGGATTATCAATCAGTAGATGAAGATACGTGGAAGCGATAAATGCTTCCTTTATCTATTAGTAATACTTACCTCTCAATCACTCATGCTTATACCCCTGCTTATCAGGTTCCCAGCCAGGTTTTTCAACCTGAAACTTTTTATGGCTGACCTGTGGTTACATGCACAAACCCCCAAAGGGGCCTCCGGTACAACTTCCGGTGTTTGCGCATGCTCACCAGTTTCTCTCCTCTAGAATTTCACTGGCGGGGACGGCCTGGGTGGGCTTTTGAGTGATTGAGAGGTAAGTATTACTAATAGATAAAGGAAGCATTTATCGCTTCCACGTATCTATGGTGTAATACTACCCTCTCAATCACTCATGCTGATATACCAGCAGAATGGAGGAGGGCGTAATTCACCTTTTGACACGTCTACAGTAATACCCCATAGGTCAGCTACGTACGTTAGTACGGTACCCTAATCACTCTGAACTCTACCTGAGCAATCTTATTGCAAGAAGGAGCAGGAGAATTCAGGGAAAAAAGCAGAACGGCATATAGAATGAGCAGCTGCTCTGTTCCCTCAACCCAGCCTACCACAGTAGAAGTAAAGCAGACTACTTGCCTGGTCATATGAATCTGCGACTCCGGACATACTACTTGCGCCTCTTTGGGGCCGTCTGGTAGTCACCACGGAGCTACTTCCCATCGCCAAAGGAGGCTGTGCGAGTATTGCGCATCGCCATCAAACCACCCTGAATCTCGGTCAGGTCCCGCAGGTAAAAGGATGTGAATGTTGTGTGAGCCTTCCACCTGCATGCCCGCATAATGTCGGCAAGGGCAACATTGCGGATCAGAGACCACGACGCAGAGAAAGCCCTGACATCATGTGCTCTTACCCCTTGGACCCTAAGAATATCCTCTGACCCGGAGGCTACCTGGTAGGCCTTACAGACCGCCGCCTTCAGCCATGCGGACACGGTATTAGCAGCTATCCTGCCCGACTCGGTTTTCCTCAACGGAAGAAAGAGGGCTCTCCGACCCTGACGAATCTCTTTCGTTCGGTCCAAATACCACTTTAGCGCCCTCACAGGACACAGTGTCCTATCAGGTTCCGATCTTGATAACGTGTCGGAAAGCGCTTTGATTGTAAAGCCCGTAAAGGCAGTGGTGGGGTCTGTGGCAACATGGTTCTTGGCTAAAAAGCCCATGTGTGGTTTCAATGTGACGGAGGTTTTATCCTCCGACCACCGAATCTCGTTCACATCCAATGCATGGATTTCACTCCTTCTGGCCCCTGAGGCCAGTGCGAGCAAGAAGACAGTCTTGTAAGTCAGCCATTTTAATTGGATCGTTTTGGGATCCTTTTCTTCAAATGGAGGTCTCGTCATGGCCAAAAGGACGAGGCTCAAATCCCAGGTGGGCATTATATTTGTGCCGACTGGTTTGTCCGTATAAAAACTTTGAATCAAGGCTGACAAATGTGGGTCTGCTCCTAATGATTGACCCAATTTCTTGCTCAGGGAGGAAGAAATCGCTGTTCGATATCCTTCGATAGTCCTTGGACTTAGCTCTTTTTCCTCAAACAAATACAAGAGGAAATCGGCAACATCCGAGGATCTTGCTGACCAAGGTTCCAACTGCTTCCCGGCACACCATTCAGTGAACAGTCTCCACCTCGAGTCGTATGTCTTCAAAGAAGACTTTCGAAGTTTACCTCGTGCGATTCTTGAGGAAACGAGATTCGAGAACCCAGCCTCTTGGACGTGTCGTGCGACAACCTCCATGCGTGAAGGTTGAGCACCGCCGGATTCCGATGGAACCGGGACGTCCGAGGCTGCACGAGCAGTCTGTCCCAGACTGGTAGACGTAACGGAGCCTCGCGACTCAACTCCAGTAGGTCGAGAGACCAATCCCGTTTTGGCCACCAGGGAGCCACCAGGATGATCTCCGCCTTCTCTTCCCGGATCTTTCTCAGAACTTGAGGGATCAACGGGAGCGGAGGAAAGGCGTAGCCCCATATTCTGTCCCAGCACATCGCCAGGGCGTCCACCGCAAAAGCTAGAGGATCTGGGACTGGAGCCACGAACACTGGCAATTTGTGGTTCCATCTGGTGGCGAACAAGTCCACCTGGGGTGTCCCCCATCGGTCCCATAACGCCTGAACTACTCGTGGGTGTAGGGACCATTCTGTCCCTATCACTTGTCCCTTTCGGGACAATTGGTCGGCCATTACATTTAGATGGCCGCTGATGTGACGGGCCAGAATCCTTACTCCTTTGCTGCCGCACCAGAGAAGTATTTTCTTTGTTAGTTCGAACAACAGTTTGGACCGGGTGCCCCCTTGTTTGTTCAGGTATGCCACCACTGTCCTGTTGTCCGACATCAACGTCACATCTTTGTTTTTCACCAACTGTTCGAACTTCTGCAGGGCTAAATATACTGCCTCCAGTTCTAGCCAATTGATGTGAAAATGTCTCAAGTGCAGAGGCCAGATGCCTGAGACCATGTTGGAGTCCGTGTGGGCTCCCCAGCCCTGTTTTGACGCGTCCGTGTAAACAACCAGTCTGGAATTGAACGGCCTCATCGTCTGTCCACCCATGACGTTCCTTCTCACCGTCCACCAACGGATGAGGTACTTGTCGTGCGGACCTACTTCGACCATTTGCCGCAAACTGGTCCTGTTCCACTTGGCGTTCAGAGCTATGTTGAGTGGCTTCCTGTGTAGGCGTCCTAACGGAACTTGCGAGTCCATCGAGGACATCATGCCCAACAGCGACAGCCATTGCCGAGCTGTTTGCTGTGTCGATCTCATGAACCTCTTGATAAGGCTCTGTAGTCTGTCCCATCTGTCCTCGGAAGGACGGCACTCGAATCGGACTAGATCGAAATGAATGCCTAGGAAGACAAACACCTGTTTGGGTGTGAGATTTGATTTGGGGATGTTTACTTCTAGCCCTAAGTCCCCGCACAGCTTCAACAGATATTCTCTGTTCTTGATTAGTTCCTGATGAACTAAAGCTCGGACAAGCCAGTCGTCCAGGTACACGTGCATTCTTATGCCCCTCTTGTGAACACATGCTGCCACGGATTGCACTATCCGGGTGAACACCTGAGGTGCCGTGGCCAAGCCGAAAGGAAGAGCTCGAAACTGGAATACCTGGTCTGCGTAAGCGAACCGTAGGTACTTCCGACTGCCCTGAGACATAGGCACGTGCAGATACGCGTCCTTCAAGTCCAGGGAGAAGGTCCAGTCCCCGGGTCGGAGAGCCTTCGTAATGGATTCCGGCGTTTCCATGTGGAAGTGTGGAACTTCCAAATATGTGTTCAGATGAGACAGATCTATGACCGGTCTCCAGCCGCCGTCCCTCTTTGCGACCAAGAATAGTCGGCTGTAGAATCCCGGAGAAGAGTGATCCCTCACCCTCTCTATGGCTCCCTTCGCCAACAACTTCTCGACCGCCTCGTGGAAGAATGACCTCTTCGGCTCTTGGGCCGGCGGTTCGAACTTCCAGGGGACGCGGGACAAGGGCGGTCGCTCTTTGAGCGGTAGCACATATCCCTTTTCTAGGACACTTAACACGAACGAGTCGTCCGTGACGGAAAGCCAGTGACTGCGGAAGTCGGCTAACCGACCGCCGAGACGCTGACACATCGCCCCAGACCCGTCGTAAAAGCTCCTGACGGGTGTGGATGACTGGCGCGCACCTTCAGTCCCTTTTCCCTTTACCGAAGCCGGGCTTCCGAAAGGGCCGGTTCTGCTTGCCACTGCCGGAGGACGGTGCGTCAGCTGAACCCTGCTTCTGAGGCTTCTTGTTCCTAGGTCGCCTAGGTTTCCTCCTCTTTGCAAAGGAGTCCTTGGCGCCAGAAACTTTGGCTCCCTGTCCACGAGCCTTGGTGGCTGCTCTAGCTAGGTCGAGGATGGCTTGGTTAGCCTCATCGGCCTGTTCCCGCTTTCGCTGCTCGACCACTTGGTCCCTGATGGGAGCGAGAGCACCTCCGAACAAGTAGTTCGAGAACAAAGGCTGAGTTCGGATGGCTCGCTGTTCACCTTCCGTGAGGTTGGTGACTTGCAAGCACGAATCTCGCCTTGTTAACCTCAGGTTGGCTTCCATTGTAATGGCCTGCCTGAGAAGGTGCTCTATCGCCATACCCCGGGACGCCTGAAGCCGGGTATTCAGACTTATCCAGTCCCTGACTGGTTCCGGGACCTGCTGCGACACGAAGAGTCGCTGCATGATCTCGGCAGACGCGGCCGAGGACACGTCCAAGAAGGAGGCGATGATTACCATCGCTCTTGCATCCTCCTCTAATCTACTAAGGACCTCCTGGGGGACTTTAGGAGATGGGGGGATCCATTTACAGATACTCTCCCATTCCACGTCTACCTCCGTGGCCCTATTATCGTAGATGTCATTAGGTACACAGTACCTAGCAACGTTAGCTCTCGGCCTCCTCAACAGCTTCCCACACTTCAGCGCTTGCTGAGTCGGGACGCCGGAGGGCGACCTAGATCCCCGGAGCTCTTTATCCAGGCTCTGGTACACTTCATCCACGTAAGCAGAGAAGGGGAACCCGGACCCGACTTGTTCCGACACAGACGGCGACTCTAGTGGGTACACTGACATCGCTCGTCTCTTCGTGGTCGGTGGCAAGGGAGGAGCCTTCAAGGTGTCTCCGAGGAGAGCCAAGATCGACTCCTTGGTCGAGTAAAAGAGCCCTGCAGGTTCACTAACCTCGGCTGGGGCTGAGCTGTCCTCAAAGGACAACTGTCGTTGAGCGGAATGGGCCGGCTCGTCGGCCAACACCTCATCGCTCTCCGACCCCATCCCTTGGACAGGTCGGGACTCACGCTCCAGATTACGCCGAAGGCGCTCCTCGCGTTCGTCCTCGCCTTCGTCGAGAAGAGACTCGTGTAACGAGCCCTCTCCGTCAGACAAAGGCTCTCCCCGCTCATCTAAACCACTATGCAGTGGAAAAAGTGGCGTGGGGAGAGAGGGAAGGGCAGCTTCTATTCGACTGGTCCTCTCCGGTTGCTCATCGGAGTGGTCCAGTCCGGTCCCGGTCACGGCCGGCACGGATTCGGCAAGCACCGGATCTAACGTACCGGACCGGTCCGGACCGGCCAGGGAAGTATCATGTACTTCCTGGCGTGCTCCGGGCAAGGGTTCATGACCCACCTCCGTGAGCACTGGGGCATCTCCCACCAGAGAACTTGTGGCTCCTTCCACAGTGCCAGTCACGCCGGTCCCCTCCGTAGAGCGAACCGGCAAACCGGGCTGTTCCGGTGCCTCCCCCGTGTCCATGCTGGTCTCCTCTGCAGGAGGGCCAGTTGCACCTGGACCTTGAATTTCCCTTGGGAAACCCGGGTCTTGGGTCTGCTGACCCACAGGTGCCACAGACACAGCTGGTGTGGGAAGAGGGACTCTCATCTGTGCAGATTGCACAAAAGACTGCATGGTGGTGGCCATCAGCATCTGTGTTCTCTGCATAGTGTCCAGTATAGCCTTGAGTCCCGGATCCAAGGCGGGTGCCCTCTTTTCAGAAGGCTCCTCGGCCCTGTCCCCCTTTCTCTTGCGAGAGCGCCTCCTCTTCTTTGGGGTCGCCCCCGCCGAATCCGAGGCACTATCCACCGCCTCAACTCTCCGAAAAGAGGAGGAGGTGGTGACTCGCAGGCTTGCCGGAGAGTCTTGAACGGATGGAGCTCTACGGTGAGACCGTTTAGCCCGCCGACGTTCTGCCAACTCAAAGAGGTCCCACCTCTCACTTGACCAGCTTTTACAGTGCTGACAAGGTCGTAACCTCGAGCACTGCAGTCGCTCCAGCTCCCATCTGCACTTTCTACAGTGCGGATGGTTGTCCCACTTCCCCATCAGATGGCCGGCCACATCCTGCTTCTGAGAAGCAGGGATGCCCGCCACTGAACTGGCAGGGACAGCTGGAGCTGTTCCAGCACTCACTTGGGGTGAGAGGCTGCGCCCCTGCCTCCCCCGGAGCTGCTGGATAAGGAGGCGAGATCGTTCTTGACGTCTCTCACGCTCCTTGCGGTCCACATCCTTGTCCGCCATGTTGGTTTTCAAGGGAAAAGACCACGTGTTCCTGAAACCAAATAGATAAAAAAAACAGGTAGGAATCAAGGCTTCTCGCTCAAAGAACGGTCCAACGACTCACTACCCCACACTTATCTCGATCCTTGGGCGACGAGTTGCTCCGGCAGTGAAAACTGCAAAAACAAGCCGATCTTGGGGCACTCCTGTGATCACCACAACAACGTGGGCGGAAGCCAGGAGAGAAACTGGTGAGCATGCGCAAACACCGGAAGTTGTACCGGAGGCCCCTTTGGGGGTTTGTGCATGTAACCACAGGTCAGCCATAAAAAGTTTCAGGTTGAAAAACCTGGCTGGGAACCTGATAAGCAGGGGTATAAGCATGAGTGATTGAGAGGGTAGTATTACACCATAGATATATGCATCTGGGGCTATGTTTGCAAGTGTCTGTACAACACCCATGATTTAGTGCAAATGACCATTGTCTGCCCCACATCCAACATGAAATGTAGAAGAACTGTTGAAGAACTGTCTTGCACACCTCCAGAACTATTTGACCTATAGTCATCATGAAACTTTACAGGATTATTTATCAGTACATGAAGATGTGCAACTGGGGTTCTGTTTGTCTGTACACCTCTGTTGGTGTGTTTATGCACCTTTGATTTACTGAAACTGACTTGTCTGTCCCATGTTCAACATGAATCTAGTGTTGTGCATGTCTCAAAACTTTGACCACCTGTTCTGACACTTTACAGAATTGTTAATCAGTACATGAAGATGTTCACCTGGGGTGTGTGTGTCTGTACCATACCCTTGATTTGCTGAAAAATTATTCCCCATCCCATGTCTAACATGAAACTTCTGCCATGCATATTTCACAAAACTACTTGAGCACACGTTATTAAACTTTACAGGATTATTAATCAGTATATAAGATGTGCACCTGGGGTTTTGTTTGTTTTCAGGTGTTTTTTGGTTTTTCTTTAACAATTGAACAAAAGCTTCCTATCGTTTACACAAAAAGTGTCAAACTAGTTTGCATACTGTAAGAATAAAAATTCTTGCAATCACTTTCCCCCCTTAATAATCCTTAAACATGTGCAGTACACTCCAGTTTAAATGTGGCTGGAAAGAAGGGACTTCAGGACACAGGTTCACTGAAAGGACTGTATGTCACATTTCATAGCATTACTGTTAAATATTTCAAAAGGCTCAGTGTAATTGCCATATAGACAATCAACCTATTTTCTCATGACAGTTAAAGAAAATGAAAACTAGGAAAGATGATTTGCTGCATAGCAAATCAGTGTGTGTGTCTTCAAAGCATATTGGTATGGCAATGTACAACTATTCCATAACACAGGAGTAGAAGTTGGAATGGCATCTCTATCTATTATAGCTTTGAATTAAAGTTATTCAAGATTTAAAATTTCTAATGGTGCTATTAAGCATAATTTAAATTGCTAAAACTTTTATTTTTAATTCATTAGGTGTGCAATGGTCAACAACCCCCTAGTAGAAGTTGAAATGACATCTCTATCTATTATAGTGTTGAAGATATTCAAGATTGAAAATTTCGAATACTGCTAATTAGCATAATTTAAATTGCTACAACTTTCATTTTAGATTCATTGCAAGTGCAATGGTCAACAACCCCCAAGTAGAAGTTGAAATGACATCTCTGTCTACAATAGTTGTGAAGATATTCAAGTTTTAAAATTTCCAATGCTGCTAATTAGGATAATTTAAATTGCTACAACTTTTGCTTTACATTCATTAGATGAATGATTAATGGTCAATAACCCCCTAGTAAAAGTTAAAATGGCATCTCTATCTATTATAGGTTTGAAGATATTCAAGATTGAAAATTTAAAATGCCCCTAATTTGCATAATTTTAAACATCTTCATTCCTCTGTATAAAACGGTCAAACTCATTGTATGAAGGCACAATCATGCCAAGTTTGGAATAGTTGTACATTGCCACACCAATATGCTTTGAAGACACACACACTGATTTGATATGCAGCAAATCATCTTTCCTAGTTTTGTTTGGTCTCCTGTGAAACCCCTCTGAGCTTGAAACAATGTTTAAGACATAGGCCTGTAGACATGATTGAGTAATTTTAATACAATTTTCAATAGTTGATGAGATTTTTCTTGAGAACAATCGGAGAGATTTTATATGTTTTGTGACAACAGAATGGATGGGTCTTGAACCAGCAACCTTTGGCAGCAATCATGTAGCCAAAAATGAAAAACGCCCATACCAACTGCACTAAATTTCCATTCCCTACAAAAAAGAAAAAAAATGTTCAAGGAGGGCAAGGATACGTGAATGCCATAATTGACATGATCCAGTTCATTGTATTTAATCCAGCACAAGTACAGTGGTACCTGCAATTTAAGACCACCCCTAATGCCAGAAAAAAGTGGTCACATATGACAGGTGGTCTTTCATTGCAGGTAAATTAACAAAGAAATAAAAGGCCAATGTCTTGAAAGGGTGGTCTTAAAAACTAATGTGGTCTCTCATGAGAGGTGGTCTTTAGAGCAGGTACCACTGTACTGTATTCGGAGTGAAAAAGCAGGATTGCTTGTGGAAGGTTTCTGTTCAAAGCAGAGAAGCAGGTCTGGACCTCCTATGTGGAATGATTCACAAGACAATGTCAACATTCACCACACAAGTCAACAGCACCATCTGCTTTACTTGGACCTGCCCAAGTTGAAGCTAGGCAAGGGGTGGTCTTTTGACTCAGTGCTCAATGTTCTTTATCCCTGGCCTCAGCCCACTTCATTGAGGTGTTCAGCGCTGTTGAGGGGATCATCATCATTTTAGCATTATCACTATTGAGGAGTTGAACATATTTATGTGGTAGAGATATACATGTATATTGTGCTTTTATTTTTTCATGCAAAACACATCTTTGCTAAATATGTATTGGTCATGTTTTCATGCCGGCAGTAAGTATTAGGTATCCTAAACAAGAATATATATATATTTTAGGGCTGGCCTGATGCTCATGAAATGTTGATCTGGTTTGCATTTCACAGAAAACTAAATTGGTGTGTCATGACGGTAACCCTTTGCCTTTCTCCGTGCACTGACAGGTCAGGCTGTGGCAGTGTGCACACACACTACATCTATAGTACATACAGACCCATGCTATGACGAACTATGTACAGCTGCCAAGTCTGAAATGTGAACAAACAGTGACTGGTTCATATATGAGAAAATAGCAAGAGCTGTCAATATTTATTGAATTTAATTCCTTCAAAGATGTGTTGTATTGTATTCATAGCACAATGTACGTCAGCCATTCCAGGACATGGCTATTGCCTCAGATACATATATATATTTTATTCTAGCCATATTGTTATTTTAATTCCAGGGTATGTCTATACCTCCTTACAGTTTCATATCATACGGTTTATCAAATTTTATAGATGCTGCAGTTATGAGGATAGATTTAGCAAATTCTTGTTTCTGCCCCAAGAAGCACTGCATCAAATCAAAGTTTACTTTTTCTTTAATACCTTCTTTTTCAAGTAACTGGAGAGCAAGTTTGATAAGTAAACTGTTAATTTTTTTAGCAGTTTTTGCACATATGTGCATATATATATATATATATATATATATATATATATATATATATATATATATATATATATATATATATATATATTATATATCACCACAAATTTTGCTATGATTGATTTCACTGTAGCATTCATGTAGGTTGCAGTAAGGTAAAGCATGATAAATTATATCTGTCTTCCTCACAAAGGAAACATACATTTTGTTTGTGGTGTTCAATAATATTTATAAGGCCAGGCACATGTATCATTGCACTTATAATACAACATGTCAATTTTAAAACTTTGTATCAGTCCAAATGTTTACAAACTCCTATGTGTTAAGAGGCAAGCTGACAGAAAATATTGTAATTTATGGATGCTGCTTTCATAGTTAGACAGTACTCTGTTACATCTGTGATCAGTGTCCTAGTTTGTATCTGGGCCATGACACAATATGGTGAGAGTGAACAGTACACTACAGGGATACCTGCTGTATGTGGCCACCCTTTGTGTGACAACAAAGTTGCCACATGCAGCAGGTGACCTGTCACCAGGTGAATTAACAGAATTGACCCTTATGGCCACAAAGAATATGGTGACTTCTGAGGCAGTGTCTGCATACATGTTCAGCAACTACCGCCAAATGTCTCATAAAGGAATAGAGTCTGGCCTACATTTTTTTTCCCCTAGTCTACACATGAAGAGGTGATCTGAGGTAGACATGATAAATTAAATCTGGTCACAAAGCTTGAAATGCGGCAAGTAACAATGTGTGCATACACCACGTAGTAGTGTTTGTTATCTACAGAGGGCAGCATCACTTGATCCCGCTATTTTCACAGGCATTTTGTGTTTGTGACCTTCATTGTGGTTCAGCATGATTAAACATCAGGCCAGAGTCAGGGACAGAATTTTGCAAAATTTTGCGAGAATCTGTTTGGATTTTTGTCAATTAGTTTTCTTTTTAAAGAAAGACAAGTTTAGGAGAATCTTTACGAGAATGGATTTTCGGATTCTTGCCAAAATTCTGGCCCTGAACATCCTTGTTAAGTCCAATTTCCACTCTTATTTTGTTCCTATTGTTCATTGTTATTTTGTGGTGACAGGTAATATTCTATCAAAGTAAAACAAAACAAGTTTCCAAGTCATATCTTTTGCAGTGTCAAAGAAAAATACACAAAGTCATGATAGAAATATCTGACAAACGGAATTCAAGATGTCTGTGTTAGAACACTAAAAAAAATTGGCTGCAATAAGGCAGACAGCATTATTAATGAGATGATGTCAATCAGGAGACTTGATATGCTGTGGGTTGATGTTTGGTGAAGGTGGAAAGAAAGGCTCTCTGTTATTACCTCTACACAACTTCAAACTACCAATTTTAGTTCAAATTTACTCACTATATTTAATTTCATGTGGCTGTCTAATCATCTAATATGACAGAAGTCAAGAGCTAAAGATATAATAGAATGTGATGAGTAACCATGGTAATTAGCACCAGACAATGCACTTGCAGTGTCTCATCTCCAGTGATTGTGGTGGCAACATTGGTTTAAGCTGTCTAGGGGCAGAGATTGCACATTGCATGAAAGTGTACTGGCTATATTTCAAGCCTCTCTAATTAACACTCCACCTCTGATACCATGATCCCTTCTGAGTTCTCCTAAATTAGAGAACCAGTCATTTACATGTTTCTTTTTTTCTTTCTGATCAGGCCACTCCTGAAAAAATGAAAACATTTGAGATTGGGGGGTGGGGTGGGGTAGGGGGCATAACCTGAGAGACCAAATTACTTCACTTAATTTCTTGTATTAATTAATCAATCCCTTTGCGTCTGTTTCAGTCTCCATGCAGGCACATTTTTTTGTATTGACTCATCTGGCATCAGAAGCCTTTCATGTTGACTTTGTTCCCTTCAGGTCATAACCAGTATTGATCTCTTTCACTTGACCCCACTCTCTTTAAATCGTGCCTCCTCATTAACCCTTTGTTAGCCCAAAGTGGAAAAGTATTGAATCTGTCAATAAGCCTTTCATACCTGTTTCCCTTACAAAATTACAGTAAAATGAGTCCACTTCGTATCTATATTTTGAACATAATTAAAACACAATATCACAAAAAAAGATGGCTAGATGTAGAAAATTTTGCAATGTTTTAACTTTTTCTGACCCTAGCATGATGGAAGTTGTGGGGATGGGGAGGGTGCTTATTTGCAGGAATAAATGTGCATACCCCCTAGAGTATGCACAAGGTGAGTGGGTTGCTTGAATGTGTCTCTCAAATGCTTTGGGTTACATAATGCACAAAAGTTAAACTTGAAATGAGCAAGTGAGCTTGCTGCCTGGGATTCCTGGCTGGGTCAGAGAAATGAAAGGGTTAAGAGGAGACATGAATGGTCTGAGATTCCATGGTATTGCAGGTCTACTATTGGACCTCTTAACCCACTTAGCTACTCCCAGGTCAATTTGTAAATGGATCACTGGCATGAATTTCCCTTCAGCACATATTCATGAAATTTGTGGAATTCTAAATGTGTGTGCTCCAGTAGACCTGGGAATTCTTGGAGCCCCATGTTGTAGACTAAGTCAACAGTTTTCCTTAAAGTGTTTATATGTGCATTGTCCCAAAGGAAGCTGTTGACCTGGATCAACCGCACTGCCAAATTTGTGGAATGTTAAATGGGTCTGTTCCGGTATACATGCCAATTCCTGCAGCGATGGGTTGTTCCCTCGTCAGCTTTATATGGCATGCTGTGGGTGCATTGTCCCCAGAGCACACCCAAGGAAACTGTTGACCTATCTTAACCCCCCCCCCCCCCAGGTTCTGCATGCATCCAGGCATCTGACACTTGTACTTGATTGAAAGATCTTGTCAAGAGAAAATTAAAATCTGCATGCAAATGCATATACATCAGATGTTAATTTAGAAAGTGACAGAAATAAACAGTGAAGGAGGAACATAGATGCTGGAGGTGGCACATTATTAACTCTTTAAGTGCCAAATTTTGGATTGAGTCAACAGCTTTTCTCGGCAAGCATTGGGCATATTACACCCAATGCATGCCAAGAAAAGCTGTTGACTTCCGATATTTTCTCTGGAACTATAGGCATGCTGCTACTTGAATGAAAGGTCTTTTTACAAGGAATACATATCTGGGATCCTAATGATAATTCAGACTAGTTTGACTTTAGTAGATGGACTTTAGACGTGATTGGCACTGAAAGAATTAATAAGCAAATAGTTTCAGATGACAAGATCAGTCCCAAGCAACTTTGTGACCCAGCCCATCACACTATTGTTATTTCAAATAGAATCCCTGACAATTTCTATCTTTTATCATCACTTTGAAAAAATGACCCACTTTCATTTAATTGAGCATGGCATGATCCTGTCAGGACATTTTTTTTTATTTCTTTTATCTTGAGTTCATAGGATATTTTCCATTTACATGAACTGGCTATGTGCATGACTTTTCAAGGTTTTACAATCAGAACAATTTTGCATCATCCAAAATTCATAATTTCTGCCTTTGATGTCTGTGGTGAAAAAGCTTGCACTGAGTATACCATTGAAACACCTTGGTGCTGCCCAGAATGAAGTGGACCATGTAAGACATGTACATGTAAGACATGTACATGTAAGACATGTACATGTGTGTGCATGGAGTTTTGAACGTGAGATTAGCTGGCATTCTAGTAGTTTCTGTATATAGTTCAAACTTCCAAGTACAAAAAAGAAAACAGTGAATACATTTATTTTCACGGGCATTCATTTTCACAGTTTTTGCATTTTGGACCTTTCACTGAAACTGTAAATTCACTATTTTTGTTATAATTTCTATCAATGCCATGTTAAAAATGTTTCACTGGGTTCTTATTTTCACGGTTTTGAAGCATCAGCAAAATAAGGGAAAACAAAAACACAGCGAACTTAAATGAATTCACAGTATATATATATATATATATATATATACACACACAATGTGTCTGCAGTTTCCTTCTACATTTAGGTTTATAGTGTATGTAGTGAAAAAAATTCAACAAGGAAGTGCCCATACGTATGGGCTGATCTGGGTACTGCTAAATATGAATTTAAATATGTTTGTCTTTCTAAAGAAACAACTTTGATGAGATTTACTGTTTATGAAGTCATAGTCATGTTTTCCAAATACACACTGACCATAAGAAGTTATCCTAGAAAAACCTACAGGCCTGCTCAAATTGTGTAATCTACATGTATTATATAGTTTTGTTTACGCAGTTCAGCAGTGTCTATGTAGTAGCAATATGTCAAGTACTGTACAATTCATTGATATGTTCAAGTACAATGTACTGTAATAAAATGAACATATATGTGGGGATAAATGCAAAATACTTTTCTTGTGAGATACCTAATAGATGTTTCTGTCAAAATGAATTGAGCCAGTATGATCAAGAGAACTTTGCAATGAATTCATGTTGTTTGCAGTCAGTCAGCAGAGCTTGTATATTTGCACTGGTCTTCCATCTGTCTTTCTGTTACAAGTTTTCTTCTTCAACTTCTTAAAACAGTTGCATGGAATATTTTGATTTTGCACATGGGTGTTGCCCAAGGTTGTCCTACCAAGTTTGCGAAAGAGATGATGAAATAATTTTTGTATTTTTTCACAAATCTTTAAAAATTTATTTCAAAAAATTGAAAATTTTTTCTTCCGAAGAACTGACCAATTGCTTTAATATTTCATGCAGGGTCACTTGGGATTAAGTAGTTCATATTTTGGCCACCAGGTGGTGCTACTTTTTTTTTTTTAATAACTTTTTTGAGTGTGATTTTTGTGTGTAAAAGGCCATTTCCAAATTTTTCTCCAGAATGGCATAACAGTGTTTAATCAAATTTTATCATACTTATTCTGACTGAAGGCAATGAATGTTTACAGAAATGATGAGGATATGTTAATTTTTGTTGAAGGTATCATGGGTGTGGAATATCAAGCTTTGGAAACCGTGTGTTGGAAAGTTTTGCTACAGTACATGCATATAGCAATATCGTCAAATAGATTATGTGTGGAATGCTTTGATTTTATACATGTTCCCCAGGTGGGCCTCTGTGAGCTTGTGAAAGAGATGACGATGCAATATTTTTTCTTCTGTTCTTTCATTCACTCATGTATTCTCAGGAACTACTTGGCCAAATGCTTTGATATTGCATACAGGGTCACCTGGGGTTACATAGATCACATTTAGTCCGCTAGGTGGCACTGCATTTTCCCCCTTCAGTTACAATGAAGTTTTGTATGTTGAAGATACTTGCGACTTTTTCTCTAGAACAGCTGACCAGAAGTGCGTGAACTTTTATCAGAATATAGTCTGATTGAAGATGATGCAGGTTTGCAGAACTGATGGGATTATGGGAAGTTTTGATAAAATTATGAGATACCAGATTTTTTGGGGACTATGTGACAGTAAGTGCCAAAAGTGTGTAGGTATACAGCAGTATTACAGTGCATGTATTCTTTGCTTTTGCACACAGGTGGATCTTCACCAAAATTGTGAAGGAGATGATGGTGCAACAGTTATATAATAAATTCATTCTCTGACAGGAGATGTGCATTGTGTTAACCAAAATTCAAGCTTTTGCTAACTCAGCCAGTCTGACTTGGAAAGTACCTGTGGCATTTATTTCAACAGTTATATAATAAATTCATTCTCTGACAGGACATTTGCATAGTGTTAACCAGAATTCAAGCTTTTGCTTACTCAGCAAGTCTGACTTGGAAAGTACCTGTCGCTTTTATTTTTGTGTTGTTAATTTTGACTGTCAGTGGCCATGAAGTATCAAAGTACCATTTGGATTATTATTATATCTTGGTAATATTAGATTTTTGGTCACTTATTGGTAAGCAGAGATGTAGCGTTACAGATCAGTAAAGTGTGCACTTGCAGCACCATCAAAGTCCAGTCAGCTGAGTAGAAGATCATCGTGATCCTCTTGTATATTTCTTACCCATCTTAGTGTATATGCATACAGTGATCCCTAATCTTATCAGTGTGTTGCAGAGTAGCCAGGGCTTAAAAGATTATTCATATGTTATTGTGATATAAAAAGGAAACTGTGAAAATGAAATAGAATGTTGCACTTCAAAATTTCCGGGTGGGTAAACTGATGTTCCAGAAGGCAGGAAGTGTCACAAAAATACGCCCTGCTAGCCAAAAAAAAAAAAAAAGTGAATAAGTAACAAAAAGCAAAACAAAAAAAGAAAGAAAGGAAAAAAAGAACACTAAAATAAAGGGAAAATCTTAGTTATTATCTAATTTGGACACACACACACACACACACACATATATATATTGTATTCATAATGGGATGAGTTACATAGTTCATAACAAGGTATTAGATGTAAAATTGTTCTTTGAGATGAATTTTGTGTGGTTTGGAATATTGACATAACCAACACAGCTCATATAATACCAAGTCTGACTCACTTTTGGGGTTCCTGGACGCTGACATCATGGCCTATATTGTGGAAATGACCCAAGTTGCATGTTAAGTGTCTTAAGTCATGCAGGAAGGATGCTGGTTAGGCTGCTGGTTAGGCTGCTGTGCTGATCAGTGGGTTGTCATCAGTCACACAAGAGACATACTAGAGAGCCAAGCACGCTTACAAATACGCTCTGCTGCCCACAGCTGCCGTCTGGGGGTGGGGGTGGGGATGGGGGTGGAAGAGGATGAAAAGCTATGGGGAGAAAGGGTAGTTTATGAATTTAGACCCGCTCATGATATTTTCCATAGTTACTCAAGCAGACTCAAAAGTGTACTGAAAATCCTGAATTGTACATCGTAATTTTTTTTTTCTTTTTAATGTATCTGTCTGGCTGTCTGTCTGTCTTTTTTTTTTTTTTTAAAGTTATTTGTTTAAATATCAAACTTGCACGAGTGCTGGAAAGAAAAATGTATTCAATTATTATTATTATTATATATCTTTATTCGTACACCAAAGCAGTAGTACACTATATTTATGACCTACTTTGCTCATATGTGAGTCAGCACTTTGGGAAGTGTTCTCCAATCAATAACTCAAGAATGGGTGTAATTATCAACCTCAAACTTGGTAGAGTAAAAAATTGTGGTCAGTTAATGACCCCTATTGAGTTTCAGTACAGTTAGTGAAAGCATTTAGGACTGTTAGCAAGTGAACACTATCTCCAATGTTACCATAACCTTGAGATTGCACATAGTGGCTTATGAAGTCTACCCACAACACTAAAACATTGTTGTGTGCTTCAACATAGCCAGCAGACAAAACAAGTTTACTGACTTCTTGGCCAGCAGCAGACAAGAGTGGGAGGGAGCATAATGTTTGACAAACATGTTTTGTTTACAGATGAATTGGAACACTAAACATAGTCAACAATCCAGATAAATTTTGCATCTTTGTGATTTGCACGTTAGCTTCAAACATCTTTGGGCACCATCAAGACAGCTGTTCCATCTATCAGTGGACTTTCTGCTATGTCAAGTGCAAAGTTATTGCAGAGTGCCCCGACCAGTTGCTTGATTTTTAATTGACCAAAACTTTCTTTCTTTCTTTCTTTCTTTCTTTCTTTCTTTCTTTCTTTCTTTCTTTCTTTCTTTCTTTCTTTCTTTCTTTCTTTCTTTCTTTCTTTCTTTCTTTCTTTCTTTCTTTCTTTCCCTTCACTCCTTCCTGATAATTTTCTTTTCGGTTCCTCCCCCTTTCATCCTTTCTTTTCTTTCTTGCTGCTTCCTCACTTGCTCTTGATTTTTTTTCAGATCACTACATATATTACAAAGCACAAATCTTGCAAAAGTAAAAATTATTGATCATAGTCAATTTGTGAGATTTCTAAACAAGCATAGTGTTCTTGGGCCATCATTTGCATTTCTTGGTGAGCAACCTATTGAAAACAATTATTATCAGCATAGGCACATTACTACATAACGTAACGTTGTGATGGTCAGCAGTTAGGCCTGTTTGAAGCCATCATTTAGCCTACAGCCAGTATAACATGTGAGATGGAAAAGGAAGACACTTGGTGATCAAGGAGACCGATTGTCACAAGGTCATACATGTACATGAAAAGAGAGCTACTGCATGTGGTTAATTGTGATGCAAGACCATTATATACCTTACAGGACAGCAAACCTAAATTTGAATTCATGAAGATGTGTGACACACCATGCTATTGTTTCAACATGATGAAGGCAGGCATCCCTGGTTAGCTAGGAGTCCTGCTAGTTTGAATACAGAGTGACACATTGTGATATAACTGTCAACATTGTTGCAGATGTTGATGTGTTCCTGTCAAGATAGCTGACCTTTGGCCCACAAACCCGCAGGCATCAACTGACAGAGACATATCAAGGAAGATGTGCAGTAAATGTTCCTGCTGGGGTCTTATCCTCAGATTGGTTCAGTTTGTTTACTGGTTTATGTGTTTATGCACACATTTAATACCTCATCTGTAATGACCTGTGCCTTACACACAATGACCGATGTAATGTTGAAGCTGTGGTCTGCTCAGATATGGTTCAAAGATTTAGAGCAAAAATAATCAGAAATCCAGGTGTATTAATCTAACAAGATATTTGACCTGGTGTCTATTTGGATCAGACTTATCATCCTGCAGGGACTGAAATCCTGGACAGCAGAGAGAGGTATGCTTTAATAGCAGTGTGTGGGCCTGTGGAGCTAGCTGTCAGCTATGAGCAGGAGAGTATGCAGAGGGGATGCCTGGTAGCACTCAGTTGCAGTCAAGTGCCCCACCCACACATGAATATCTGGGCCACGTATCATTGCTTATATTACCTCAACCTCACTTGCAGCCAATCAGAGGGTGGAGATGTGGGATCACAGACCAAACATTTCTGTCCTGAGGCCAAACAGAAAATAACATAAAGTTTCTTTTTAACCAAGCTGGCCCCCATTGGAAACTCACTAAAGTTGGGTTTTAGCTCTGCTGACTTGTCAGGCAGCATCAGTCAGCAGAGTTCACCTTGTGGTCCATCATCTGTGTCTGCATACGTCTGACAATAATTCACATTTTCAACTTCTGAAAAATTGTTGGCTGGATTGACTTGAAGCTTGGTGATGTACCTCGGGGGGTCTCTACCAAGCTTGTTCAAAGGGTCATGTTCCATTGATTTTTTGGATTTTATGTGAATTTTTTTTTATCAAAAATCTTCTTCGAAACTGCCAAGCCAATTGCATCAAAATTGCATGGGGACACTTCCACAGACCCCGAGACCTTATTATTTGTTCACCCGGTGGTGCTGGAATTTTTGTCAGACTGTATGCAGTCTGGTATTGTTTTAGTTTGAGTGATTACAACCTCGGTACTCAATGATACTACTTATAGTTTCATATTTCTTTGTCAAAGATACAGTGTCAGAAATTCTGCATCAGCCAATTCACAAATTTTTGGTTCTCCATTCCATATATTTTCCATATATTCTCAATAAAAATACATCATTTTTTACACATATGTTTCTTAGATTTATGGTAATTTCTGCCAATCACTACACGAAAAGCTGTGTATGGCATCCATGTTTGTTTGACCATGCGCAGAACATACACATGCGATCCTGCACACATCTCTGAATACTTCATAATCACATTGACCATGTGAATGTCATTTTAAGTGGCTCTGTTTTCAACCCCTAGTTTAAATTCCATTTCACTTTTTATACTACTTCACATTACAATAATTTACAAGCCAAGTCTGTTTCAGTTTCAAAAGGAAACTTGTTTTTTTGTTTTTTTTTTTTTAAACAATTTTTTTTTTGTGTGTGTGTTAATGCTATTTTTGACTTCTTCTCCGACACTGTCACTTGTATTCTTCTGAAACTCAGTGGAAATGTAGCCTGTAGAAGGGTCAAACAAAGATGTTCACCAGGTGAAGACATTTCATATCCCTGATTTTTAATAAATTTTTCAATTTGGGTTCTTATTGGTTAATGCATACGTTCCCATTGATTACAGTGCAAGTCAATGGGGATTGCAATGGTACAATAAGCTCACATTTTTAACTTCTCCAAAACCGTCCACATGATTCACTTCAAACTTGATGAGGAATATTGTACCTTGGATGGGTATTTACCAATTTTGTTCAAATGGTCACACCCCAGTTGTTATTTTTTTTTTAACTTTTTAAGATTTTTTTTTCTTTTTCAATTTAAATCTTGACAAAATCTGAAAAAAAAAATCTTCCCCAAAACTGCTAAGCCAATTGCTTCAAAATTGCGTTGGGACACTTCTGAGGATCCCAAGACCTTAATTTATTCACCCGAAGGTGCTGTGATTTCTTTTTCTTTTCTTCTTCTTCTTTTTTTTTTTTTTTTGAATAATTTTTTGTGTGTTTTTTTTCTATTTTTGGCTCCTATTAAACTGTCACTGAGATTCGTCTGAAACTCAGTGGAAATGTAGCTTGTGGAAGGTTCAAACTGTAGTGATCACCAGGTGATACTCAACATCTCTGGTCTCCAATGAATTTTTCAATTTAGGTACTTTTTGGTTAATGCTTTCCCATTGATTACAATTCAAGTAAATGGGGATTGCAATTGTAAGAAGGTCACATTTTTGACTTCTCCAAAACCATCAACAGTATTCACTTCAAATTAGGGGAAGGGGGGGTGTACCTCAGTGTTTTCAATAAGAGCTGGCTATCGGCAATTTTGCCGACTACTGTAACTGATTGTGCCACCTACCACTTTCCTCCAAAAAAAAAAAAAAAAGGAAGGGACAAGAATTGAATTACTCATTTTTTCCGATTTGCCAATTTTATAAGCAAAGCTAATTTGTTTATCAGCATTTGTTGTTGCTAATATGTAACTTGATCACATAGGGACTTCTGATGATCACCCTGAGCAAAGATATACACATATGATGGGATTTCCCGCATTTCTCAGTTGCGTCATGGAGTTCACTTGCAAAGAAAAACGAGTTTTCAGATAAATACATATATATGTAGGCCATGACCTGAGAAAAATATGTCACTGACCCTAATGAAATACCAGGTACCCAACTTAACTACTTGTTTATTACAACTTTTGGCAAGGACTTCTTTGAAGGCCAAGCAGATTGCCCAAGCATACTGAACACTTGATACATGTTTATTACTGGATAGATCACAATATTGATTAAGTAGGTCACAGTGACATATAAATCTAATCAATTTGAGTCACTTGATTATCAAATTTAAACAAAATCTGTCCAATGATTTTTGAGATATGGTGATAAACATTGACATGGCAGAAGTACAGATAGACAGACAAAAGGGTGGACTGATAGCATAATGCCCCCCCACCTTGAAATACACACACACACACACACACACACACACAGACACACACACACACACACACACACACACACACACACACACACACAAAAGCAATAAAAAAAAAAAAAAAACAAAAAAAAAAAACCCAAAAAAAAAAAAAAAAAAACAATGTGGAGGCCTAGTTAACAATGTGTATGGTATGATCTTCAACCAAAGCAGAAGTGCCTTCTGGTTCCAAGTATTTTTTTGAGCTTTTAGCTCTACTGATCTATGGTTGCAGAGTTTATATGATTGATGATGGCCATCCATCCGTCAGTGCTATGCCTGTATAAGAGGCTTTATTGATGATGTAGCTGCCTTAACCCTTTGCCCCTTTAACTGGCCAGAACCAGCCGGTGGTCAAATGTTGTCTGCTCAATATTTTTAACTGCATGTAATTTAAACAGGAATGAAAAATATTTTGACTGAGAATTGTAGATGGAATCTATTAAGATCACATGCCCCAAGTCAACAGCTTTACTTGGCATGGGTTGGGCACTAAGTGCCAAGCTGTTCATTCAGTCTTAATGCAAGGGAGAAAGGGTCAAACAGCAACCAACATTTTGAAAACAACTAAAAGAAATTAAACATGCAGAGAATGTGTCTTAAACAAAGAATATGATAAAAGACTTGAGGCAGCCACCTTCCAAGATCTGGAAATTAAAGGTCAAGAAAACATCTTTAACACAAGCATATACCAGTATAGAAAAAGAGAAGCTCTCAACTGTAACATTATCCCATATTTGGACATCAAAGGGAATATCCCAGAAAGCCATGAATAAGGTGTATACATATGACAGGTGCTAAGAAGAGCTGGGAATGGAAAAAAAAGAGGATATTATATCTATAGAACTGCAGTTTCCCTTACAAACAAGCTCCGATCCATGTTTGTTACAGGTTACTATGTTGATAGTTTCAGTAAAAAGACCACAGCAATACCAGCTACATGAGGGAAGAAAATGCTTATAAAAGACCTCCATATACTTTTTTATGTATAAATATGGTACAGTTCATTGTTTTCAAGTTAACCCCATATAACTTTCAGGATGGGTTAAGTATAGAGGGTGTTAAAATCTGTATTTTACACTATAATACAGATAAAAAGTGTATGACGTGTAGAATCATGGTAGAGTCACTGGGGGTATTGATTGGAATATCATAGGTATCAAAAACATGTGAAATCCATTATTGTGATGAAAAATGAGATGCAACTGCAAAATTCACAAAAATGAGCATCAGGCAAATGGGTAAACTTTGTAACATTTTGGGTGACCTTGACCTATTTTTCAAGGTCATTTAACACATTAATAAAGGAACAGTAAATTCAGTATGCTGAGAAAGAATAAAGCCAACTAGAAAAGATGATTTGCTGCATAGAAAATCAGTGTGTGTGTCTTCAAAGCATATTGGTATGGCAATGTACAACTATTCAATGACACACGAGTAGAAGTTGGAATGGCATCTCTATCAATTATAGCTTTGAAGTTATTCAAGATTTAAAATTTATAATGGTGCAACTTAGCATAATTTAAATTGCTACCACTTTTGTTTTTAATTCATTAGGTGTGCAATGGTCAACAACCCCCTGGTAGAAGTTGGAATGACATCTATGTCTATTGTAGTGTTGAAGATATTCAAGATTGAAAATTTCGAATACTGCTAATAAGCATAATTTAAATTGCTACAATTTTTGTTTTAGATTCATTACATGTGCAATGGTCAATAATCCCCTAGAAGAAGTTGGAATGACAAGTTTGGAGTTTCTATGTATAATAGTGTAGTGTCGGACAAATTCACAGAGAGAGAGAGAGAGAGAGAGAGAGGGAGGGAGGGAGGGCGGGCGGGCGGGCGGGCGGGAGGGGGGAGGGAGGGAGGGAGAGGGAGAGGGAGAGGTGTATATGTGTGTGACCACAACTGATATTCTCAAGGCCACAGAAGGAATGCTTTTCAGGAAATTATTTTCTTATGGTGGTTATTACATCTGATGTTGTGCGGATATATATATTTATATAAATATAAACTACTAAAAAATTATATACCCATATCTTTTACATGGATTGTGAAACAGACCAAGCCTATGTTAATCACTGCCCATGGCACAGCTGTTGGCGTATACATGTACTTTCCCACCTACTTGTTTCAGGACACATAAACCATAATAGGGACATCATGCCCGCAAAAGTCTTTGAAGTGTGGATGCAACTACAAAATTTACAACAAGTATGCATTAGACTATCAGTCAAGCATTGTAAAACTTTGGGTGACCTTGACCATTATTCAAGGTCATAAAGCACTTGAATAAAGAACACTTAATTCAATATTTATGGTGCCCCCTCCGAAGGGGGAGGGACATATAGCGATTACTTTGTGTGTGTGTCTAGACTGACAGTTTTTACACAATAACTCAAGAAGTTTTTTGCTTAGAGTTTTCATATTGCACATGCTTATAGTCCTAAATGAGGTCTCGGACAAGTTGGAAGATGGGCTGCCTTGACCCAATTCCCAAGGTCATGCAATCATTTTAGTGAATTTGGTTTTCATGCAATAGCTTGAAAAGTGTTTGCATAGGGCTTTCATATTGTACATGCTTACAGGTCCTGCATAAGTTCTCAGATGACTTCAAAGATGGGTGACCTTCACCCCAAATTTTTTTTGCTTAGAGCTTTCATGGTACACATGCTTATAGTCCTGAATGAGGTCTCAGACAAGTTTGAAGATGGGTGACCTTGACGCAGTTCCCAAGGTCACAGAGCCATTTGAGTGAATTTGGTTTTCACCCAATAACTTGAAAAGTTTTTGACATAGGCTTGTCAAATTGCAGGTGATTACAGTCCCACATATTGTCTCAGACAAGTTTGAAAATGGCCAATTCCCAAGGTCATAGAGCCATTTTACTGAATTTGGTTTTCACGCGATAACGTGACAAGTTTTTTTGCATAGGGCGTTCATATTGCACATGGTTATAATCATGCATAAGGTGAGTTCAAAGATGTGTGACTTGGACCTGATTCCTAAAATCACATAGCCATTTTATTGAATTTGGTTTTCACATGTAATTTAAACAGGTTTTGACATAGGCCTGTCAAATTGCAGGTGATAACAGTCCTACATAAGGTCTTGTACAAGTTTGAAGATGGGTGACCTTGACCCAATTCCCAAGGTCACAGAGCCAGTTTTTGTGAATTTTATTTTCACGTGATAACTTTAAAAGTTTGTGGCATAGAGGTTTCACATTGCACATGCTCATAGTCCTATATAAGGATAGCTTTGATGTAAATCCTATGGTCACAGAGCCATTTGTATGAATTAGGTTTTCACATGATAACTTGAAAAGTGTTTGCATAAGGCTTTCATATTGCACATGCTTATAGTCCTGAATAAGGTCTCAGACGGGTCTGAATACGAGTGACTTTGAACCTAATTCCCAAGGTCACAGAACCATTTTAGTGAATTTGGTTTTCACATGATAACTTGAGAAGTGTTTTGCATAGGGCTTTCATCTTCCACATGATTATAGTCCTTAATAAGCTCTCGGACAAGTATCAAAGATTTGTGACCTTAACCCTAACCCTAAGGTCACAGAGCAATTTTTGTGAATTTGCTTTTCATGCGATAACGTAAAAAGTTTGTTTTTTTTTTGTGCATAGGGCTTTCCTATTACACATGCTTATTGTCTTGCATAAGGTCTCGGATGAGTTTGAAAATGGGTGACCTAGACCCAATTCTCAAGGCCTCAGAGCCATTTTAGTGAAATTGGTTTTCACATAGTAAGTTTGAAAGTTTTTAACAGGCCTTTCTTATAGCACATGGTTTTAATCCTACATAAGGTCTGAGACAAGTTTTAAGATGGATGACTTTGACCCATATCCCAGGGTCAAAGCACCATGGGGGCAAAGATCTAGCAATCTCTGATTGCATTCTAATTTGTGAAAGAATAAGGCAGGTGACACTGACTGTGCCACAAATGTGTATCATGCACAGGCTTGATGTGTTGTATCATGTGGATGACCGTAAACTATTTTTTGTGATGGTCATGCATTTAATTGCATGTCAACAGAGTATTAAGCCTATGAGCTTCCGGTTTGAAGGAAAAGTTTGTTTTTTTCAGCTCTAAAGATTATGTACAATTGAAGCTCAGAGTGTCCCTGTAGGAAGGAGGAGGGGGTATGGAAAGCAGGTATGACAGTAAACATTGCATTAAATGTTGCCAGTATTGTAGCTGGGCCGAATGAGAGACTTTGCTGTGGCAGGCCAGGGTTATGTGCATCTGAATTGTGAGGGGCTTTTTTCAACCTTGCTGATCTGCCACACCCACATAATGCCACACAGGCCTCAGCCTAAATAAGTGATAACAGACTTCACAGTTTTTGTGTGTGTGATCACCAGGGTAACAGACTTGTTTTGTGGTAAATAAGCTGTACACCTTGCCCAGGAAGGAGAAATTTCACCCACGAACAGTGCTGGAAATAACCACGCTGTGTTGGAAATAACCTAAATAATCTGCAGCTCATTGCAATTAGTTCTGCAAAATTAACCATCTGCTTCATAAAATTTACTTAATGCCTTTCAGTTGTGCATTATAAAAATCTGATCCTCTGTTAAATGCTAATCAGTTGCACCATGATGGAAGTTGATCCTGTGGGTGTCTGCAGCTCTCCTTGTTATTCTGCCAGCAGCCTGCAGTCCTCTTGGGAAGATAGCAGGGGCACTTGCTTAGAAGTCTTGACACCATGCACTGTCTTGATATTTCTGTACCAGAGAAGTTCTCCATGCACATGTGAACATTTTCACTCAGCACAGAGGGTCATGATATTGTATCAGTGGATGTGCTCAATTAGGCTACCTGCAAATAGCCAAAAGCCTATCATTTTTTAAAACAAATTTTCTTATTTTTTTTTTTGTTTGTTTATTTTTTTTGAAAGATTGTACGTGGCTCTTCTTCAACAGCACCATTTGGACATGTTCCTATTGTATCAGTGAATACTTTTCAAAAGAAAACAGGGCTCAGTTTGGCTTCCTGCAGATAGCCAAAGGTCTACAGTGGTCCTTGTCATGTATGGCCCCTCTGAAGAGAAGCCACCCTCTCTAGAAAGGCCACTTCTCTGTGCATCAGTGATGGCATCTTCATATTTATGCTGCGCAAGAGAGGCCATTCCTCTTGAAAGGCCCCCAGGGCAGTTGAAGGGGGGGGGGGGGAGCTTGTAAGAGGGGGGACCACTGTATAGATTTTTGGTCAATTTTAGCTCAGCTGACTTGTCATCCATCGGTGTCCACAATTCACATTTTCGACTTCTTGTCCAAAACCACTGGCCAGGTTCACCTCAGACTTGGTGGGAATGTACCTTCGATGGGTCAGTACCAATTTTGTTCAAATGGTGATTTTTGGATTTTTTATGAATTTTTTTGTTCACTTTTTGGCCAAATGTTAACAAAATCTCCAAAACCACGCTGACAATTGTGATTCTGGGGACCCTGAAACCTTTATTTGTTCAGCAGGTGGTGCTCTGATTTTTTAAATATTTTTTATGTAAAAAAGTTTGTTTTTGTTATTTTCAACTTCTCCAAAAATGTCACTCAGATTATGCTGAAACTTGTTGGAAATGTTCATTGTAGAAGGGCCAACCAAAGTTGTTCACAAGATGGCATTACTGTGAATCCCTGATTTTTAATGAATTTTTCAATTTGGGTACTTATTGGTTAATGCGTATAGTCCTGTTGATTACTATGCAAGTGAATGGGCATTGCGATGGTAATTCACGATTTTGACTTTTCCAAAACCACAGTGCAGATTCAATTCAAACTTAGTGGGATTGTACCTTGGGTGGGTCTCTACTAAGTTTTTGTTTATTTTTTGGCCAAATCTTAAAAAATTTTCTCCTAAACCACTTGACTAATTGATTCAAATTGCATAGGAACACTTGAGGGTATGACAACAGCAGTTACAGAGTACATGGGTAACCTTGACCTCAAGGTCACAGGGTCACTTAGGTGTATTTAACTCTTCAGATGATAACTTGATAACTATTTTAGCCTGAACTTTGATGTTTTTGATTCTCTTTGAGGGCCACACTCAGACAGTACATGAGTGACCTTGACCTCAATCTCTAGGTCACAGGACAACTGACATGAAATTTACTGTTCACATGGCTGTTCTTCAACAACACACTGTGGACATGTTGGTGGTCCTTGTTCCTGCAGATTAATTGTAAATGTGAGGCAAACTTAACCCTTTCAGTGTCAAATATGACGAAAGTTGAACAACTTACAATGAACTGCTCTGAATTAAAAGGTTGCTAGATTCATGGTTCTTGTTAAAAGACTGTTCTTTCAAGTACCAGCATCCCTGTAGTTAATGTACATTGAATGTAATAATCCAGGTCAACAGCTTTCTTCACACTTTGGGTGCACATTGATTGTGCCCATAGTGTGCTGAGGAAAGCTCTTGACTCAGCCCTAAATGGGGCGCTGAAAGAGGTTACTCTGTCAACACTTATCACAACAAACATTACAGTCACCTGAGTTATAATGATTACAGATTTATTTAAATAAATTCATCATGATTAAAAAAAACACCTTAGATTACAAGCATGCTTGTATTTCCAAAGAATAGAAGTGGTTCAGGTCAACAGCTTTCTCTGGCATGCTGTGGGTGCATTTCACACTGAGGAGGGCTAAGTCAGTCTCCAACTTGCCACTGACAGGGTTAAAGGTAGTTTTAATGTTAACCTTTTCCCCCTTAAACTGGCCAAAAATGAGCTGGTGGTCAAATGTCTGCTTTGAACAGTGTTTCAACTAATCTTAATACATGTAGTAATGAAAAACAGTTTGACTGAGAATTGTAGATGAGACTTACTAAGAGAACATGACAGGTCAACAGCTTTCCTTGGCATGGGTTGACCACTGAGTGCCCAACCCATACCAAGGAAAGCTGTTGTCTCAGTTTTATTTCAAGGGGGATAGGGTTAAAATTGGTATGTCTGCAATTTATAATGAAATATGAACTTTTAATCAATGTGTGTTTTGACAGTGAAAACTTAATTGGCCTGATGTTAAACATGCATTCTTGTGTAGCAAAACAATACTTCAGCTTGTGACTATACATCATGTATAGCAAAACAACTTTATCTTGTGATTATACATCATGTGTAGCAAAACAACTTTATCTTGTGATTATACATCATGTGTAGCAAAACAACTTTATCTTGTGATTATACATCATGTGTAGCAAAACAACTTTATCTTGTGATTATACATCATGTGTAGCAAAACAACTTTATCTTGTGATTATACATCATGTGTAGCAAAACAACTTTATCTTGTGATTATACATCATGTGTAGCAAAACAACTTTATCTTGTGATTATACATCATGTGTAGCAAAACAACTTCAGCTTGTGAGCATACATCATGTATTAGCAAAACAACTTTAGCTTGTGAGCATACATCATGTATTAGCAAAACAACTTTAGCTTGTGAGCATACATCATGTATTAGCAAAACAACTTTAGCTTGTGAGCATACATCATGTATTAGCAAAACAACTTTAGCTTGTGAGTATATATCATGTATGTTCGGCATGCTGCAGCTGATTAACATATGGATGTGTATGGGGGAACTTGACAAGGAAGTTTTCCTAATTATAGTGTCAATATTGATCAGTAAAAATCATGGTAAAGTGGCAGTTGCATTTTCTACAGAAATGGAAAACCAAAACTTAAAGATATTGTAACCCAAACATGAAAGGAAAAATTGGCAGACTTGCAGATCAAAACATGCAAAGTGTGAAACTCAGAAAAGAATCTCTTAAATGTGGAAAAACCTTCCATTGTATCATGTTCTATACTAAACTCTGGGAGAGAATACACAGCACAACCATGTGTGCAAGGCTTATACGTTACATACCAAGACGGATGAGAACTGAATAACAAGCAGGCAAGATTGCTGAGACTTGCACATTATATGCCAAGATTGGCAAGAGATGCCCTGCTGATGCCTCAACCATGTAGTATTTCAAAAGATTTTGATATAAATCTCAATAATGAGAATCAAGGAACAATAAGATGTTCAACGTAGTCTAATCAATCTGGGCTGCCTCGTGCCACCTTCCTTTGTCTTACATTTATTGTCACTGTACATGCAAAATTTGCCTGTACAAGTCTGAGCAGGTTGATGAGGACCAACTGGGAGAAAAACACACCTGGGACAGGGTTGTTAGAATGCAACGAAGACATGTATGATCATTATAAGATACCAAATGCTGCACGAACTTTATTCTTCAATTTTCTCTTTCTGTGAACAATAGATAAAGGAACGTGAAAGTTGTGACTCAGGAGCTTGTTCGTGATATTTGTGGGGTACATCAGGTCCAGATGTAAAAAGTCCATACACTCAGTGTTCAGGTCCTGCAGCTGGGCTATCTAGGCTGTGTATATTTGCACATGGTTGCCTCAGTATCAGACTGTCAAAGTGCTTCAATTTTCTAATAGAGCTTAGACAGTACAATATTGCTGATGCAATAACGTAATGCATGAAAGTGCGTAAATAGGTCAGCTTATAATGGCCATCTGGCCACACAAGTGATAAGGCCAGCCTTAAAAATATGTTTGTTGCCGATAGCAACCTCAAATCCTCATAGGGAACAAAAAAATCCATCAGGTAGGCACTTGATTTTTTTTTTTTTTTAAAGTCAAGCATGGCCTAGGGGATTATCACTTTCCCCAAATTGTCACTGTAACAAGGCTTTTTATGGTGTTTTTACAGACACATTGTGCTACTCTAGTCACAATAAACTTTAAAATATTTCATTGCGTATTTTCTTTGTCAAATCCAAGCATACCTTGCAAGTAGGTGCATGCTTAAAGATGGATGTAGAATGGCTTTTGAACTAAGTTTGGTGTGTTTTTTCCCCACCTTGTTCTAGTTCTTTGTACTAGATTGCTTTTCAGTAGTTTGGTCAGTGTCTTAAATCTTAATGGTAAAGTAAACAAAAGTAAACCAAAAGTTTCATCCCACAAAAATTTATTTTTACCTTTCTGCTGTAATCCTGGTAAAAATCTGCTCTGATGTTAATATTTTATTATTTACCTTTCTGCTGTAATCCGGTAAAAAATCTGCTCTGATGTTAATATTTTATTATTTACCTTTCTGCTGTAATCTGGGTAAAAATCTGCTGTGATGTTAATATTTTATTTACCTTTCTGCTGTAATCAGGGTAAAAATCTGCTCTGATGTTAATATTTTATTATTTACCTTTCTGCTGTAATCCGGGTAAAAATCTGCTCTGATGTTAATATTTTTTTCCTTTCTGTTGTAATGAGGGTACAAATTTGCTCTGATGTTAATATTTTAGCCATATAGATCATTTTTGATGGCACAATTGGAGCATTACAGATCTGACAGGAAATAGCATTTGTAATATATTAAAGTACTGTTAAACACTGTTTATTAAATGTGATGTAAGACAACTGCAGGTGCCTGCAGGACTCTAGTTCCAGATAATTATAACATCAGGACTTTCATAGGAAATTTCTCCATCAACATATACTGTAGTATCACAAGCTTCATGTACAGATTCAAATTAAAATTTGGCTTCAGAGACTCAAGGGTATGGCCTAGTAATTCAAAATTTGATACGTTAGAAATTTTTGAGAAATTTGCACAGTTAATAAATTGGAACTGTCACTGATAAAATCGCAGCAGTTCGCAGTAACACTAGCTGCTGAACCAAAGTAAAACCTGATTTCAGAGACTCAGGGTATTCCCCAGAAATTCAAAATATGCTACATTAAAATTTCTGAGAAATTTGCACTGTTGGGAAGTGTCACTGATTAAATCAATGGAGTTCCCAATAGAAAGTGAATGTTGACTATTCCAGAGGAAGTCCTGTTGTAAATATTGTAAGATAGGAAGAACAACATGCAGTATATTGTTCCAATTGAAAATTTTTAATTGTTCCACATGCAGATTATGTAAAATTGGGTGCAATCAGAAACCTGCAATATAACAGTTCCCTGGTGCAATGAAATTGATACAGTGGCCTTTTTCATGTTTCTTCACCAAAATTGCTGCTGATATTTATCTCCAGTGGTCTGATTTGGGCTTCTGGTGTCTTTAGATTGCTTTTTCTAAAATTTTTATTCCCGGAATCACTCACAGAATTGTCTTTCACTGTCAGTCTATTTCATTTCACATTGGAACAAGTTGAACAAATCATTTTTGCCTTCCTGTCAGCTGCCTTTACCATTGACAACCACTTGAACAATTCGATTTATGATTCTGTTTATGATTTGCAAATTTTGTTCTCTCTTGGACACATTGTCCAAATCAAAATCACTGTTCAAATTGTCCTGACAATCTGTATTCATCTTTGGATTAGTTCATCTCTCGGCCTTGTAGCAACATATACAAATGCAAATGTGCTTACGTGGATTGTGTCTCGCCATATTGTTTGTGTGTAAATCAATATCTGAGGGACTACACGATTGGCTTATGCAAAAATTGTACTGACAAGATAAATTTTGTTATGATCAGCGGCAAACATTATAAGGTTACTTGTAGGAAAGGTAAAATATACCACACTTGATTAAAGTTTTATTGTGCATCCATACATCCCTGTCAACATTCCCATGGGAAAGATTAAAAGTATACACCCATATCTTTTACATGGATTGTGAAGCAGGCCAAACCTATATTAATCACTCTCCATGGCACAGATGGTGGCGTATACTTTCCTACCTACATGTTTGGTGGAGGAAACCAAAGGACTCGGAGAAAACCACTGTGCACAGTCAGAGTGGTAGGAACTCTTTTCACATGCTTCCCCGGCCGTGAATCGAAACCCGGGCCGCAGAAGTGAAAGGCAAGCATGTTGCAACTCGGCCAACCGTGCACCCGTAAGAGATTACGCACAAGTGGTCATGTCAACTTAAAGCATTTTGACACAGCAACTTGCAAGCAAGGATGTCTGCGCTTATTATGAATAAAGATTATAAAATCTGAGTTTCCCATTTTTTTGCCATAATGTACCAAATATGCCAGGTGAGGTTGTCTTTTATCTTGTAGGCACATGAAATGTATAGATCACTATCTGCTGACATGAGCACCAAGAATGCACTAGTATGAAGTAAATGTTCCAAGTGAAAGACTTATGACTATTAGCACAGTAAATCTGAAATAAAATGGGACTACCACATGAAACATGAAATTGACCAATGCCCCCTGAGCATAAACAAACCACAGAGTCCTTTTGCATGAAACAACCTGTTCAAGCAGTCAAAATTGACTGTGCAGTGCCAATGTTGCAGGGCTTGACATTAATGATTTTGGCCTCTTGTTCCAGGACAAGTTGGAGAGAAAATTTACTCCCCCCCCCCCCCCGAAAGCTGAATCTGAAAAGAAAAGAAATTTATTTGTCCCATATTTTTGCAGCGTACCTCTAAATGCCAATTTATTACTTTGTGAATGTAGACAATCTTTGCTTCTAATATATTTATCATTTTTTTCAGTTTTATTTATTGGCTGTTCTTTCATTGTATTCTTCTGAGCAGATGTCTACAGTATGTGTGAGAAATTCACAATAACAGCCTGGAAATTGACATGTTGCATGAGATTAGACCCACAAAAAACCTTTTGGGATATGTTCCATACAAATTTTAACAGTGTTTATGTTTAAAATGTTTGATTTTGAAATCATTGTATCTTGTGAAGTGTTGGTCTTTGTGTTGCTTATGATAGGCCTGTTTTTATTCACAGAAATTATTAAAGATAATCTGGTTTCTGTATTTCATTAAAATGTCACTTTCAACTTTCTTCATACCTTTCCGTTCAAGCTACGAAATTCCTCAAAGAGAGTATTTTTTCTTTGTTATTTTACTTTATAAATCATTAATGAATTCATTTAACATAGCATTATGAATGCATGTGGTGCTTGTCAAAACTGATAAGTGTGCCATCTAGTGTCACTTGGGAGGAATTACTGAAAATGCCAAGTGCTTCAAGGTGTGAATGTGAGGAGATAGATCCACACTGTTGGAGCTTCAGGATTATACAATAGAAAGGGTTTAGTTCAATGAACATACAAAATAGAGTACTGTATAAGTAAAGTGAAAATTTGAAGCTCTAGTGTAGGTTTTGAAACATCCTTACGTAAAAACCCCTAATATCACCCATTGCAAACTTTTATATTGTTTATTGAGTATTGCTAATAAAATCACTGTTTATTTTACATATTACAATTTTCTTTGTGTTTGAGGTTGCAAGATATTCCTTCTCTCAGCATAGTTGTTTTCAAGATTAAATATTGTCTGTGGTCATATCATATGTTTGACAAAAGTAGCGCCTGACTTAAATGTTTCATTTATCATGTTTATGTTCGATTGTTGGTGATGTCTTCATATTTGTGGGCATTACTTGGTGCTTGGACCTTCATGACAACATTAACCCTGCAGAATCCTGGAACCAAAATGAGCATGACCTGGCTATTTTGTTCTGCATGCTACATTTCCTGTGATTCATGACCGACAAAACAAAACAACGTGGCAACTTGAAAATCCAAACTGAACATGCTGACAAGTGTAGTTGAAGTGACAGCAGCCTTGCACCAGTTTGGGAGTAACCAAAACATCGTGAAAAGGGTAGCGTCATTCTCTCTTTCATGTTTCATCTGAATAGGAAGATAAAGGTATCATCTGATACTGTTATACTTTGTTTTTAAAATAACCCTGTATCATTGAATGATACCAACCACCCACAGGCACTTGGATGTCAAATGCTATCTGCAAACAATGAATTTACTTAATTTCGTAGATATTATTATGAAACATTTGTGTTAACAATGCTGATGATAACCTTCCAGGATAGCATGCTTTGAGACCTGTCAAGAATTTCCCTTGTTGTAAATTCAATGCAAACCCACACCAAAGAAAGCTATAGACTGAACTTTCTGAAAACCAGGAAAGGATTAAAAATATCTAAAAAAAACAAAATTACAACATAGAACTACCATTACTATGTTGTTTCCAGCAAGTGCCCAGGCCATGTACAATTTTTTTTGACAATGTGAACCTCAAAATTCAGAAGTATGTAGTACATAATAATGTAATATTATTATTGCACATATATATATATATAGGTATATGTGTATGTTTATGTGTATATACATATATATATATATATATATATATATATATATATATATATATATATATATATATATATATATATATATATATATATATATATATATATATATATAAATGTATATATATATATGTTAAACCTCCCTATAGCAAACACCCTTGGGACCGGAAACAAGTGTTTGGTATAGGGACATTTACTTATATTGGAAGTATATATTTGGGGACGGAAAAATGTTGTGCAGTATAGAGAGGTGTTTGGTATAAAGAGGTGTCAATTAGAAAGATTTGACTACATATATATATATATATATATATATATATATATATATATATATATATATATATATATATATATATATATATATATATATATATGTATGTATAATTGACTAAAAATTTATAGTATTTAAATTATTTGGCATTTTCTTAGGCATGAAAAGGAAGGGCGCTCAGTTTGTCCTCTGAATAGTAGTAATAAAGGTTCAGATTATCTTCAAATTATTGTAAAAGATTCTGTGGGTGTCCTAAGCTCTGCATGAGCTGATTCAGCTCAATTCCAACATTAACTGTATTGTGGTCAGAATCAGTAAATCAGAAGCCATTGAAAGTTTTGTATCAAGATACAATAGTTAATGGCACCTGCTAATGATCTGAGGCGAATCTCCTCCTCCTCCATACTGTGTGTGTCATACCAGTGTCAAAAATCACATCTCGTGTTCCAGCAGCATAGCTAAGCAGTAAAACGCATGGTCATTATGTAGTATGATAGAGTCCAACTACATACAACCAAAATTGTTGTAAGCCATGTGATTATACTGTTAATTCAATTAATTTCATGAAGTTTGCTGGTGCACAAAATCATGACAATAAAAGCAGGATAAAATAGCATTTTTATGTACTTTTAATAGGATTAATATCTGAAATAGTGAAATTAAAACAGCAGTTAATAACCTGAGTGAAATGCAAGAACCATGAAAATTTATACCCATGAAAATGAGTGCATTTAACTCATTCCACCCCAGAACAAGACAAAGTCAACAGCTTTCCTGGGTGCACTCTGGGCCCAGAGTGCACCCAGGAAAGCTGTTGACTTACTCCATACAAGCCTAAATGGTCTCTCATTCAATCTTTATCAAAATTTTTACACACTGTGCAAGATTTGTCAAAATCAGATAAGCAGACAACATTAACATTTTGGCGGGAAAAGACGGGATCAGTATGGAGTGAGTTAAAGTGGTCAAAGAAACCCAGCTCTTGGTGTACTATGCAGGAAGAAAATTAAAAACGAATTGGAATTTATAAAGCACCAACATATAAGCAGATATGTGTGATACAGCAAAACAAAAACGAGACTTTGTACAGAGACTACTAGCTAACCACCTAAAAATGGAAACAGTGTGACAATTAAATCTACATAAAACATGAAACAAAACATGCGGGACACAATGATCATTAAATTTCATTGCCTGCACTTAACTCTTTCAGTGCTAATCAAGACTAAAGTCGATCTACTCAAGTCAAACTAGTCTGAATCATTGTTAGGATCCCAGATTTGCATTCCTCGTAAAAAGACTTTTCATTCAAGTACCAGTGTGTATCGTTCCAGAGAAAGTATGCCAGGTCAACATTAGGTGCAATGTGTGCCGAGAAAAGCTGTTGACTCAGTCCAAAAATTTGGCACTGAAAGAGTTAATCACTTTGTGTCCACAAAATTAGACAAAAGGGATACATTGTACTACAGTGCTCAGTTTGTGATGACGGTGACCACCAGCAAGGTAATGGTGCCCTCACTTTGCCCTCTGCATTTTCTCAGATAACCTCTCCACGACTTTTTCATGTACTGGTCATGCACACAACACACACAACGTAACATTTTTATGCTGCTGTTGTCATGAGTCTGACCTGTCATTGTATTTTAGGTTAAGCCATTGTTATTGCATATTTAGGATGGTTTATGATTGATTCAGGCACTCACTGGACTTCAATTGTCTGAGAAATGTAGATGGGAAACTTGTTCTGAAAGATGACTTGAAACATTTTATGCACATATGATTCTGAGGAGGAGGAAAAACAATTGTTGATGAGTTGAGATGAAGCTTTCCTGCAAAATCGGCTATTAAGATCAAATGTGTTTGTGTTTGTATTGATTACAAGAAAAGGCTAAAATGTCCTGTTACAGTGGTACCTGCTCGAAAGACCACCTCTCGTGAAAGACCGCACTAGTTTTTAAGACCGCCATTTCAAGACAATGGCCTTTAATTTACCTGCAGTGAAAGACCACCTGCCATATGTGAACACTTTTGTCTGGCTTTAAGGGTGGTCTTAAATAGCAGGTACCACTGTACTAAATTTCAGTATGCATGTGGACATTTTTTTTAAGTCTTCTGGTAGTAGTGGTGTGTAAAGTTAGCATGAGGAAAATAAACTTGGGAAAAAAAGTTTTGGATGGTATCGTGGATAAGTTGGTACTTAATACATGTATGTCCCTTCAAAGGCAAAAGTTGGATGCCTGGTTTAACTGTAGTGTTCTTGTGGCCAAATAATATGTAAATAAGTAATGTTGATAATAAAGCAGTTCCGGGTACCAAATTTTGCATATTAAGAGCCAAAAGGACCTTGTGTTTTATGCTCCATTTGAAACATTTTCTGCTTTTTTGCCACCAAAAAAAAAAAAAAAAAACAGAAGAAGATCATGTTGGGGATCATGGTTCTGAGGATTTTTTTGCATCTGTTAGGTGTGGTGTTCATTGTGCTGTGTGACACTGACATGAATATCACTGTCTTATAATGCTGGTTACATGTATGTGTATCTATAATCATAATAATGTATAAGGTATATATTTGCACATGCTGTTTACTGCTGGGGTTGAATCAATAAGGGGTGAGGGTGGTATGACAGTTTGTCTGTAGGACACTTTTGTGTTGGTGGTGTCAGTATTTACATAGACCTGTGATGTTATGTTGAGGGTGTCCTCATAGAAATGTAATAACACAACAGTCATTCTACAGTGTATGTCAAAATGACTATGTGGCCAACCCAAGACCCGGAAATGACCTTCGAACTCAACTGGATGACCTTTGACCTCCCTGAGGGGTCGTGATGATGATACAGATGGTGTGGTGGTGCACGCCTCACATAACAGTGAATAGTGTGTTATGATACATTCCCTGATTACTAAAGCCATTTCCAGCACTATGATTATGCTCAGCCCTCTCCTCCAAATTTCCTTCATAAATATGTCAAATCATACAGACAAAATGGCAGTGATAATTTCATTGGCATGCCATGAGATTATTAGCAATTGAATATATGTATGCTGTTAACATGTATATATCATTATGCCAAGAATGTACATGAATGCTCAATGATGGATTAAGTTCGAAGGCAAGTACCTTATTTAAACGCAGGCCTCATTTTGGAGGTGTTTGGCAGCAATAACTTGCCACAACGGATCTAAAACCCAGAGCTGTTTGTCACTCGTAAAATTAACCAACCAACAGAAACAACAGTGTAATTGCTTTCCTAGCAGCTCACCCTGATTGGTAAATGTTTGTACATGCACCATATTACTGACTCGCTTTATTATGTTACATACTAATGTAAATATCTGGTGAAATATCAATTAAATAAAGTATGTTCTGGGTATGTTTTCAGTTCTTAAATTAACTCATTCCACCCTAATGACGCTTTTTCCCGCTAATGTTTAAATGTCATCTGCTAATTGTATTTTACTAATTAAGGCATTATTTGTCAAATTTTTTTATGGAACTTGCATGGAATATCATTCCAAATTATATGCCCTTGCTCAACAGCTTTCCTTGGCGGGCTGGGCGCATTGCGCCCCGCCCGCCAAGGAAAGCTGTTGGCTCCCTCTTCCATCAGGGTGGAATGAGTTAAGCTGGAATTGAAGTATCTGACAGTGAGTGGTACACGTGTGCTCAAATTCTTTAAAAATAGATCACCGCATTCATGGAGGATTGTACAATAAATGCAAAACATCTCATTTTTTGAACTGCCATTTGACCTTGACATTGACATTTAGGGGTCAAAACTGCATAGAAAAGAATGTCTTCAGGTACATAATATTTTGCATAGACATCAAAATTCTTTAGATTTTTTATGACATGTTTTCATGTTATGAGCAGAAACATGTTTTTGCATGAGTAGGTTACAGAAAAAAGCAGGTCAAGGTCAAATGAGGCATAACTTGAGGACAGTTAAACTTTTCTGACAAAATTTGTCTTGAAGGGTCAAAAAGATGCTGCATGTGAACAGCCATACTCTGAAAAGTGGTATTGTGTAAAAAAATCCAAGCCAAGAATAATTGGTGCTGCAGGGATCACATGCATGCATGCACACATGCACGCACGCACGCACACATGCACGCAAGCACGCACACACACACATACAGAGAAAGAGAGAGTAATAATCTGTCAGCAGGCTGAAATAAAGTATTTTGTGTTCTGTTCTGCTTTGTCAAGAACATTTTTGGGGAAAAAAGCTCAATATGGAAAATTGAACCCTTGATATGACAAAATATTACAGTGTCCTCACCTTTGAGAAGCCATCCCAAATGCTAGATCAAAAGTAATGACTCATTGGTTAATTAATCCTTAAAGTGTTGATATAAGATTGAATCAACAACTTTCCTTGGGGCACTTTGCGTGCATTAGGAAAGCTGTTGACTAAGAGTACTTGTTGCTTTAGACTAGGCTTACTGGTATTTGAATGAAAGGTATCTCAATGAGGAATTTGAATCTTTTGACCATTATATGTATAACAGTAATGAAAAAGCAGCTATAGCAGTGATTAGCACTTTAAAGGTTAAAAAGCATGGAAGAAACAGCAGTAAGTGGCTGACACTTATGTTGGTAGTCTCTTTGATGGACGGTAGTCACCAAAGAAGGAAAAAAGTGCATACACTCTGTATTTTTTTACTGGCAGACTAAATGTAGACTGTGTAGGTGTAAGATCAACAGGGATATGCACACACTAGGTGATACTATTGTTGGGGCATTGTAGATCAGATATATGCCTTCCAGGAATGGCCTCACACAGAAAAAAAATGCAAAATATAAAAATATATATGTGCAGTTTGTATTGGAACTCTGTGGATGGAATTTATATGGTTTGCTTGAATGGCTTGGAGACATGACCGTGTTGTGTTTTACGAGCGATGTAAAAAGTCGGAGTGTCAAGAGAGGGTCAGCCGTTGTCATGTCTATTGTTGACTGTCAAGTGGCCCTTCCTTTTTACTGTGGGAGAGACCACGTATTAAGATCAGGTCCAAAAACTGGTCTCTCAAACCAGCTGCATGTTTTCTCAATGGCTGTGATGTGACATATCGAAGAAGTAACACTATGGTCTCAATAAGTATCCCATCAGACTGAGTGGTCTGTGTGAAATTTCTCAAAGGATGGACCATTGTGTCTGCATGCACCTATAAAATGAGAGTACAGGTCACATAATTAGTCATGATGGCATTTACTTGTGTTCTCAGAACTGGGACTACATGTGTAGTATTAGTTCTGTGGATATAACCCGGAGGGACCTCAAGCCTACGCATCAGCATTACAACTTTTCCCATTAAAAACTACCAGAAATGGTCCAGTGTCATAAATGCCATCTGCTTCCTTTTTTCATCAGGACTGATCAGAGGCAGTTGATTAATAATAATTCCTTAGTACACACTGATGCTTCACACCCAAAGTGCACCAAGGAAAGCTGTTGACTCAGTCCTCTTGGTGTGAATAGACAGTACCAGCTAAAGTGTGACAATACTCATACCTGTTACAGTTGTGTGCTGTTCTGTGAATGGACCAGGGCTACTGGTATTCATTTTAAACTGTCATTGATTATGCAGTACACTGAGTTTGGGACACAGTGTAGTGAGCAGACTGTGTGCTCAGTCTAATGTCATTTTATTGTAGGCATTTTCAGGAAAAAAATAAACATTTTTCTCCTATTTCGTCAGTCACTCTTCTCAGTAATAGTCACTTTTGAAACCCACATATCTCATGAATGTCATTAAAACACGCCTTTTCTAATCAAACCCTTGTGGGACTTTATCAGCAGCTTTCATTGCACGCCCAAGTTTGGTGAGGAAATCTGTTGACTTATCGCCCATGTCACTCCTAATTAATATTAAAATGATGTATGTATATGACATCATATGCTGGCTGGTAAATTTGAGAACAGTTGGATGCTGATACAGCAGCATTAGGCTTCTGGGGGTTAACAGTGTTCAGGTGCTCTGTGTACATTGAGCCTAAGGGTTAACAGTGTTCAGCTGTTTTGTGTACGTTGTACAGAAGAGAAGCCCAGGTAAAAGTGGCGAGTGCACCTGCACAGTTAGTAAATATGTTAACCTGTCAGTGACACTGGGCAGGTTCACAGCTGGGCCATGTCTCGCGGTTCATAATTCACTTAATGCTGCTGTCTGAGTGTCATGGTCCTGTTGTACTGCAAATTCTTATCTACTTCTTTACGAGACCCTACTTCAAAATTTAGGCGAGTGTTCGGAGAGGAGTGCAGATCCAAAACATACAAACTATCGTGAGCAGTATTTCTGGTTGGAACGAAACGATTCTGATGCAGAAAGGATGAGTGGTGAAGCGGCAAGTGGTTTGCGTGATCAGAAGTATCGAGTTCCAACCAGAAACACACACGAATAGTGGTTTGTATTTATCCCATACCTTTATGTTGGATATTTACCCTAAACTCAGTAGTATTAAAAGATTAATATAGGTTAAAACTGGGGAAAAATGCCAGAATCCCACTGATTGCAGTGCAGCATTATCATGATTATGCCCAGATGAACAGTGTTTGACACCCAATTATGCGTGCAGTTGCTTTCAAAAACAGTTTATCAAGTGGCCACGTGGCAAGACAGGGAACGATGGGTTAAACAAGTTCATGCTGATTTCATTATCAACCAACCAGCATGTGTGTCAAGGGCTGGAATAGAAGCAACACAAAGCTTAGATTGGTTCAAAACAATGTCATCTTATCTATTTTGTTGCATATTTTCTTGTACAATTTGTTATCTATATGTCAAATAAAATGATTCTGATTCTGATTCTGAGACAGGTGTCAGGAAGGAAGTAATGTGGCTTTTACTCCCAAATATGGAAGTACCTGCATGTATCAAAGAACATGTTTCTAAACACCTTGCACACAAGTCTTGATAAGACAGTCCATTAAATTCAAAGGTTCTTGTCTAAGAAGCCTATCATCCCTTGCCACTGAGCTGGAGTGGGGTATTGTGTTTTTAGTACATGTATCTTTATTGGCTTTTCAATTTCATTTACGATATTGCCAGTAGGTAAGGCAGATTACCCAGGTGTTCACGTTTGAGGAGTGTGATTTTTCACTCACCTTAAAAGCTCGTCTAAAATAATTGAGGTGGGCTCCTAAAAGCACACCTCAATCTTGCATTAAGTACTCTGACTAAAGTAATAGCTCACGTATAGCTCACCTAGAATGATTTCAGGCGAGTTTTTTTCAGCTCGCCAACCATTTTAAGATGTAAAGACCTGATTACCCCAATGATAATAAAGATATCTTCTTTCCCTTGTGAATACATTGTGTTTTTCTACCTGTATTTTCAATTTCAATAAATGCATAAAACCATCAAATGTTTCCTCTTTGGTGTTACACAGTTCTCTGTGAATAAATTATTTGCCTTGCATTATTCAAAACATAATGTTTTTTTTTTATCAACATTTTGGTAACAACCAAAAATGACCTGTTCATAGCACAAGCATATTTTGCCATTAATCACTTGTTGATTCCACCATTCTTCTAAACGTTTCCAAAACAGCTGGACATAGTGCATTCCCAGTATCTATGAGTAATGGAATCTGGGAGTGGGGTATTGTTGTTGCCTTGATCTAGTGTGGTTCCTCAGAATGCATTTTTGTGGCAAATGCCATCCCTATGTACATGTATGTTTCTTTAATATACACAATACACTTTCTTGAGTGGGAAAGAGGGGCGTGTCCAGTTTATTAAAACCTGAGCAGTTGCTCACTGGAGTAATTAAGTGCTATTTTGATTAGCTAATTGACTCAAGGGTGAGACACACTCACCCTTCAGCCAGTTAGAACTGGAGAAGCTTGAGTCTGAGTAATTACTCATACAGTAAAAATTATGAAAAATTCAACCCTGAGCCAAGGTTTTCCCACCCCTATCCACCTGAATGTACCAGTGGTGTTGTTGGCAGTCAAACTAGGATAACGTTATCTATTAGCCAAGTAGCCAGTGGATAAGAAAGGTGTTATTTGGCTGACAAAATTTTGCAAGCTTTAGCCAAATTGGTAATTTCATTTTCATAATTTATTCAACATCTGATGTACATAGTCATGGTATTTTGCTTGATTATTCGGATTTATGAAAAATTCAACCCTGAGCCTGTTTTCCCACCCCTATCCACCTGAATGTACCAGTGGTGGTGTTGGCAGTGAAACTAGGCTAGGCTAACGCTATCTATTAGCCAAGTAGCCAGCGGATAAGAAAGGTGTTATTTGGTTGACAAAATTTTGCAAGCTTGAGCCAAATTGGCAATTTCATTTTCATAATTTATTCAACATTTGATGTACATACTCATAGTATTTTGCTTGATTATTCAGATTTATTCAGTATCATTTCAAAATGCAGAATTTTGCTGATGGTTTTGACACAACATGCTCCCCATTTGGATTAAAAAATTAATGTAATTAACCAAATTGACTGCAATTGTAAAATTCCTAGCACCAGCACAGAGACAGCTTGTTGCAGATGCAAGCATCTACTAAATTTCTTTGAAATTCTTTGTTTTGTAAAGTGCAGTATGATAAACAGCCAAGTCATGTACATCTGCTGCCGTTGGATTGCTCATCGATTAAAACACTAATTTCCCCACATCGAACTGAACAATTGTGATCACAAGATATAATTTTATATAACTTGAGGTGACATATCTCTGTTGTCATGGCTATGTTATACATGAATCTGTAAGTCTCCATAATTAAACCTACTGGGATTAGTAGTCTGGTAATTGAATGTAGGATTATATCACTACTGGCTGTTGTGGGACAAGGACCCTGTACTGTTTTGATGAACTTCTCATCTTGAAGTGTCTGGAGTGGACAAGACTGACACTGTGGTCTATATTTGTGGCACTTATTGTCCCAATGTTGAAGGTTCAACAGATCACTTGAGATTTCATATGTTAAAGTTCATACGTCTCCATATTCTTTCATGTAAGTACATGAGTATTATGACGATATTAACGTATTAACCATTATAGGGAGAGAATACATGTACCAGTTGATTTTAAAATATCCTAATGTAGGGTTAATAAATTTTTAAATCCAAAGTAATGGGAGAATATATAGTAAAGCACAGTGTGTGGCACATCTGCTACAATGTTATTATGTATCACTTGGTAACTATTGCGTAAGTTTGTACACAAGGCCTGGTTCAACATTTTCATCGTTTTTAACCCTTTCCCCCATGAATTAAGACTGAGTCGACAGCTTTCCTTGGCATGGGTTGGGCACTAAGTGCTCAACCCATGCCAAGGAAAGCTGTTGCCCTGGGGCATGTGATCTTGATAAGTCTCATGTCCATTTCTCAGTCAAATTGTTTTTCATAACTGTTGAAATTAGTTGAAAACACTGAAGCAGACGACATTTGACCACCAGCCAGTTTTGGCCGGTTTAAGGGGGAAAGGGTGAAGAGTTCACATTGTACTGTTTTTTGGTAATCTCTCCATCCTTCTAGAAATTTGCAACTGCTTTGCAGCATTTACAAATGGCAACTACTCAGTTCAGTTGACAATACGAGAGAAATATTTGCAAGAAAGATGATCTAATTTTGTGTTTTATTTCAAGTAGAAATGTAACATCAAGATTTGTCAGACACATCAGATTGATGTTTTTCTTCAGTATCCCGGTACAAATACAATAGAGATTGTCAGAGGGTAAAATAGGTAAAATTCTATACCCTAAAATTTTCTGAGGGTAATATTAGTTACTCGGTGAAGGAGCCCAGGGTACAGAAATATACCCTGGTGGATGACATCTGTATCTCCTAAGGCCGAAGGAGATACAGCTGTCATCTACCAGTGTATATTTCTGTAAACTGGGCCCTTTCATGGAGTAATGATTTTAACTCATATTATTAAGAAACTGACAAAATTTATTCGTCCCTTGATAACGAGGGAAACCTGCGGCTTGCAGCCGCCATGGCCACTGTCATGTGCAAAGCGTAGAGCAGGGCATCACAGTTCCAGAGTGAGATCATCCGAAGATACGGAATCAAGCTGTGGATACGGACTGGTACATCCGGCAATATGCAGCACATTTTAACCAATGACATTGCTTGTTAGTTACGAAAACAAGATAATAAGACTCGGTACCCTAAAGTATATGAAAGTAACATGCAAAATAATGCAAGCTGGAACATTCTTGGGCTAAAAATTAAGACTTTCAAAGCCTCTTGATCCCTTAGCCTCCAGAAGTGCCTTACAATCAATTCTATAAGATTTTCTGGGGGAAGGGCCCTCAAATCCCCCATTCAGTGATATGACTTTAGCATGTGACATGCCTTTGGTGCATTTCAATACCGTAAAAAAAAATTGCTGGAGGAAACCCTGATCATTTAGTCAACATGATTATCATTTATTGATTTTTTACAAGTGTACACTTCCCTCTAAATCTCCTTGACCATGGCATACTTTTTGCATTGTTGGTAAAATGATGACAATGATGAACCATTACAAAACGTAATTTATATACCTTTTTTAGCCTCCTTAACCAATAGGCTGCAAGGGATTTTTTTGTCATCATGTCAGTGTGTATTTACTTTATGGCTGGGCTGTAGGTTTCTGTGTCTAGACACTTTTTTACATGAAACTTGGTGCATATGTATCAGGATGGAAGGATATGTCATGTTGTAAAAGTAGGTTACTGGGTCAGTTATGTGGGTCACAGCAGCTGAATGTTCCTTGCATTTGTGTGTCAGATAGTGATCACCAGGCAGCAGTATCTGAATGTCTCAACCAGTGGGTGGGTGATTAGTATTTTGGGTAGTGATCGTTAGGTTGCAGCACCTTCCAGTGTTAGCCACTGCTTGAGTGACTACAGGTAATAAGTCATTCAAATGGCATTCAGTGCCACCTTACATGTATTATTAACACTGTGGCATAATTTCAGTATCCAGCAGGATCACCTAACAGTCTCAACAAATGTGCATGTAACAGAAGTGGCAATGTGTTAGAATCCAGTGCCGTGCACTACAGTAGGCGTACATGTAGGTCACATGCACATGTACATATTTCAGGGTAGTAATGATTATTTGGGACAATGGCCGTGGGAGTCTTAAGACCTATGAGTCACTATAAAATTTCAAATAAAATTGCTTTCATTGAGGCAGACAGTTGTGACAATTAACCTTTAAAGTGCCAAATTTTGGACAGTCAACAGCTTTTCTCGGGATGCATTGCGCCCAGTGCATGCTGAAAAAAGCTGTTGACCTGGGATATTCTCTCTGGAAGTATAGGCATACTGGTACTTAAATGAAAGGTCTTTTTATGAGGAATACGAATCTGGGATCCTTATGATAATTCAGACAAGTCTGACTTAAATAGATCGACTTGAGTCGTGATTAGTTCTTTGTTTATATTAGTATTTCATTTGTTATGAGATTAGTAGCTCTAAAGAAAAGTGCTATCTAGACTTACCAATGGCAAGCGGATAACTAAAAGAAGACATTGACAAAACTATGACCTGGTGGACGTTGTAATTAATACAGAATTTGCATTGCTTTGCTTGCAGGATGACATGAACCTAACAGAGGAGAAGAAGGCACCCTTGCGGCAACGAACCGTGGAGCAGAAGAGGATAATGTTGTCTATGCAGTGGAAGGGCAGCATGAAGGTATACCCCTGATACCCACACATGGCTAATTCTCACTTGGAAATCCATAAAATCCTTTACTGCCAGAATCACAATTGAGCAGCATGGAATGCAGTCCCAAGATGTGATTCGATGTATCTTAATTGGGAATTCTGCCAGCTCAGAACATTCTTCACATTCTGTAATGTTAAATGAGTACTTCCTTATGGACAGTCCTGGTTTCCAGCAATTCAGTGACTCAGTGATCCCGCTTGTAGTGATGTCTTATACAGGTACTTTCACTTTCAAACAGAAGACATCATACCAGAGAAATCCTCCTAGGATCTCAGTTTCATGCAATGATCATGTTGTATGGTCTGACATGTTTACGTATAAACTGCCGTGCAAACTAGATTGAACTAAGAATGTTTGGTTGGTTTTCATATTTTTCCACAAAGCAATTCACACTGTTAGCCACCCAATGCTGGTAACAGTTTTATTGCAATCGGAAACATCACACGAAGGTCATTTCATGTTCACATTATCATGATTATAAAGTAAAGGTGCTAAACCAGACCTAAAAGCCATTTATATTTGGGTGGTCCCTGCAAAGCAAACTGACCCCCTGGACATGGACGAAGTCTGTGTTGCTTTTGGTCTCTTTTTTTGTGTGTACATGTATATCACTCCAGGAAAAAAAAGGAGTGGGAAAGCACAAATGAGCCCTGATCAATTAAAAAGACATGTGGTCATGCCAAATTGCAAGGTTGAAGGCACCCAAAGCTATCCCTTGTCTCAAGACCCTCAAATGCACTAGATGGTTTCCCCATCCCAGACACAATGATTGAACTGTGTCCAAAGCACAGTGGACTTAAAGTGCCTTATCACACAATTTCATATCTAGTGAAATGTGTTTCCATATTTATGCCCCCCCTCCTACCGGAGGAGGGGCATAGTAATTGCTTTGTCCATCCGTGTGTCCATCTGCTGTTTGTGTCTGGGCTATAATTTGATTGGCCTTCAACTTAGATCAATGAAACTTTACACAAAGGTGCATCTAGACATAAGGGTGTGTCATGCACTAAAAATAGGTCACTAGGTCAAGTATCTTGAGTCATCATAACAAAAACTTGTAAAATCATGTCCAGGCTATAATTCCTTTACTATTTAACTTTCATCAAGCTTTATGCACACATATATCTTGACCTAAAGGTGTGTCATGAAACAAAAACTAGGTCAAGTATCTGGGTCATGGTGATACTTTCATGTAAAACTACATTACACTTCATGTCTGGGCTGTAATTCTGTTAGCCTTTGACTTAGAATCATGAAACTTTACACATCTGCGTGTCTGGACACAAGGGTGTGTCATGCATAAAAGTAGGTCACTGGGTCAAGTGTCTGTGTCATGGTGATAGCCTATTTTCATTGACTACAGTCATTCCAAAATGAGACCTGTCATTGGCAAGGTTATAAATGAGGGGAGCGGGGCATGGAACCAGCAATCTCTGATTGCATTTTAATTTTTCTCCAATAATCATCTGTCTGTCATTTCAGTCACACTCATGTATACTTAAGCCTCACTAGTGATGGGGATCTGTGACATAATGCTTCACTTCTTGACAGCTTTTGGCATTACTGTGCCATGCAACCACAGGTCAAACAAGAATTTTCAGGTTTAAATGTGTTGAAAACAGTGCCAGGAATGTCTGGCATGACAAGTTTATGGCTTCCTGTGGTCAAGAGGTCAGTAGTGCTATTAAATAACGGAAACACCCCTTAGCTTTCAATTTTCTGAAGATTATTTATAAATGATAGTACAAATTTTATCTTATTATATAAAATGAAAAAGGGTCTGTCAGCGAAAAGTTGACAGAATTAGTGCGCCTCGAGTTGGGCATCATCAGGGACTGTTGGGCTATCGACAGTCTCTGATATTTAAAGGGAGGTCTCAACAATTAATGTTACTAACTTTATTAGATATATGTCAGTGCAGATCATTATATCTGCTTCATTTGTAAATTGCTCCACCCATACAGTGACATGTTGCAGAATGCAGTGTCAAGTGCGGCACGTGCCTTCCGTGCTGTACTTGTGACATCACAAGTACTAATGCGTGCCTTCCGTGTTGCACTTGTGACATCATAAGTACTAGTGCACAATCACTGGGAGGATCCAGTGATGTGCATACCACAAGGAATGTAAACAAATGGGCATCGCCTGCATGCCTAAATTTGGGGTATTTTTAAAGATATGGGATGGGATACCAGGTAGGGGTCCCAGATATATGACCAGGAGTATGTCTCTACTATAGACCACCAAGCTTAAGCTTATAATGAGGATGGTCACTGTGCAAAATAAGCATAGAGAATTTTCCCATGACACTGAGACCAAAAGGCTCCATATTACATAGAGCTTGCCCAGAGTCATCTTAGGCTGTCATTAATATCCTAATTATATCAAGAAACAGATTTTCTTTTTTTCTTTTACTACCTTTTTTATTTGTTTTGTTTGTTTGTCTTTTATCATAGTTGCAGTTTTTTTTTTCTAAAGGTAATCATGATGCATGCAGAATTAAGTGAACATATGATTTTCCCAGATGCAGAGGCTCCAAGCAGAACAGCACAGAAAACGGGAGGGTTTGTTGAAAATGGGGTACAAAACAGGAGTTCTATTTGTTTAGCATAGGGAGTTTGAGCTGAAAAGTGGGAGAAAGAAAATCTGAATGAATACGGTCTATGCATAATTATTAAGTTCACCAAGCGGGAAAACCCCGGCAGTTGTCCCATTACGAAAGCGAGGCATGCGGGCTGATTTTCTGCTACCAGATGGCGCGCTGTGCACCTTCTCAAAAGTGGTCACGATAATGCATGATGGCGGACACTAATCTTGTGAGTGTGAACACGAACAGAAAAGCAGGAAATGGACCAAATACGGGAGGTGAGAAGTTTACCATTGTAGATCGATGGCGGAAGGAGTACGGAAAGCATTGATAGTTAGAACGATGAGTGACAAGGCGAATTATCATGGTAAACCACCACTGACTGTTGTGTAGTGGGCTGTAATGTTGATACCAGGAAGAAACGGCAAACTGACAAATATTAAAAATAAAAGTGCCGCTTTATTCCTTCCATCAGCTGATATTCCTTTGTCTTTCAAATACTTTTTCAGCCACCCTAAATTCTGTTTTTTTGAAGAAATCATGGTCCATGTTTCACTCCTCGTTACTTTCTGTATTCAGTAGTGCTGTAGCCTGTGCGGTAAGACTGAGTAGCCTGCAAATTACCCAGAAACCTGTGTGCGCCTGGCTCTGACATCGGAATCTCTGTGGGGTTTCCCCTCTTGGTGAACTTATGCATAGACCGTATTTTATAATCCCAAAAGCATAAGATATCATTTGACTTTGATCTTCTGCATGTTGCTAGCAAACAGTTCAATCACTGAACATGGATGTATCTTCAGTGTCATTGTAACTGTTAAAGCAATATAAGTGAGCATAGCAAGCAGGCTGGCTGTGTGTACATAGATGTGCATTGAGGCCTTTAATTGAATCTGCTCCATACATGTTGCATCAGTCTGTGTGGTTGAATTACAGGCATTGTTGATTAAGCTCTCAGTCAGGATGCCTTTTGGACAGTCATGCTGAACTAAAGTGAACAGTCAAGTCATTGTGTTCCATCACTGTCACACTTCCACAGAACCACTGGTGTCACGTGTCAAGTTGCTTCAAATATTGCTGACTCAACAATTCTTATACAGACACACAAACAAACAAAAAAAAAACAAAAACAAAAAAAAACAAAAAAACAAAAAAAAAAAATGGGGGGGGGGGGGATATTTGGATTGGCGTATATAGTGGAACTCTTGCAGCCCTGGTTGGGACATTTGAAAAACAGTTGTGATAGACACTGGCCAGTTTATACAGGGTTACAGCTTTTGATGAGAAATGCCAGCAGCCGCGTGTGATTATGAGAGGGATTATAGATTTGTGTCAAATAATTTATTCAGTATCTTTTCATGCATTTTTGAATGCTTAACTTAATTCAATGTATATTTACATACACGTATTACACAAAATTGAATTACTTGTAAAATTTATTGTTTAATATCCATCAAACATACATTTGCTAAAAGTAAGATGAGACTTGCCAAACAAAATTGTCTGTTTACACCATAAAAAAATTCACATTACGCAAAACCAGTGGTTGCTAATATGACAGTTGCAGGTTGAGTCACATGGGGTGTTGTATTGACATGATCAGAGAAATAAAAATCTAAAAAGTTTGCTTGAGGGGAGGGGGGGTGACACTGGATGGGAAGTTACATCATAGAGATGGTTTCCAGGGGAGATCACACTGGGACAGGAAGTTACATCATGGAGATGGTTTCCAGGGCAGATCACACTAGGACAGGAAGTTACATCATGGATGTAGTTTCCAGGGCAGATTCCACAGACAGTTGGGTCAACATATGCAGTATGGCACACCATTTGGGTTGCATGCAGTCTGTATAGCTGATCCATGGACATGCCCACTCCCAATCCTAGTAGCTGTACATGTACATGTACTTCCAGTTTATTTGTTGCTGTAAATCAGACACTGCAGTTGGCAGTGCTGTGAAAACTGCAGCACAAAGGGGGTGTCAGTGATGTGAGTGCCCCTTGCATTTTTTTCTAAGTTATGAAGAGCATATATTTGATACAGTACAGTCTGAGGAAGGCAAAGAAACACTAGATTTTTCTGTTCAGTCACTGAGGTTAACAGAACAGCTGCACTCATATTTTTACTGACAGCATTATTAATACTGTTTGTGAAGTATTTTTCTTATATTGATTGCCCATTTCACTTCATTAAATGAAACATTGACCAGCTGTGTGACATTTTTATCCCAGATATAAACAAAGTGACCAACCAAAAAGGCCAGGAAAACTTGACATGTAGCAGTAAATAAGGGTTGGCTACTCTGCATGCACAGTGATGGATAACATCCCCTGTAGTGGCACAAGAAGCCCCCAAAGTATCCAAAATAGTTGTTTTATTTTCTCAGTGATGGGGATCGATTCCAAAATTTCAGTTTGAAATTTGAATAATTGATCTTTATAAAGGTGTTAAAAAAGTACAGAAATTGCTAAATCAGCACAAATGTTTATCTTGAAATCAGTATTGACACATTGAATCAATTTAAAAAAATACATTTTATTAACAGTGATTGGCTGCTGTCAGACAGCTAGACTTGCTTGTCACAGCCCATTGCAAAAGCAGTCATCTGCCATACATGTTTACAATATGTCTGCGATTGAAGTTACAGGGATTTTGCAGATCCCTGAAGCAAACTTAGTAGACTTAGGAAAAGAAATTGAAGGTTGTTTTTTTCCCTTTTTTTTGTTTAGAAAGTTTTTAAGTTTCTTATTGATGAGTAAGGCTTTATTATATGAAATGCATAAGTCAGCACCGGCAGCCCAGTTGATTAAATGTATCATAATTCATAAAAAAAAAAAAAAGAAAACTAATCTTGCCATATGATATTTGTCATGGTAGTCGCCACTAATAGCTGCCTGCACATGGAAATAAATTAGGCTCAGTACTGCCTGCAAAATATAATCATGCTGTCCAATTTATATTTTTAAAATGCGCTTAAGTAGAAATACACGGAAGAATTTTGAATTTTTATGGTCTACTCATGCGCTGTCTGTGAAGTAGCTTTATGTTTACATCTTTAATATAGTTTGTGATATAGGAGGCAGTGCAAAGTGCCAGCTAGGTCTGGAAAGTCATGAGTGTTTGTAACCATAATAGCCTGCCTGTAAGATCTCATCAGGTTACTGCTTCTGATGTGCCTGAGCAATGCTATCATGTCCCATATACATATACTCTGTTGACCCAGCCAGTATGACAATAATCTGCCATCGTATTACCACCATTACTATGGCTGGAAATAGTTTCGCTGGCATAAGTACCTTTTTCGATGAATTATCTTGCGTTTATATATGCCATATTAATGTCTGGACAGGTTTAACCAGTCAGGTCTCCACCAGGTGACACGGCTCTTGTACATTTTGCAAATCTTTCGGCACCAAGTTTTGACAATACCTTTTCTTGGTACACTGGGGCACATTGTGCCCGAAGGGCACTGCGTGAAGCTGTTGACCTCGTCCTTTCTTATTAACCCTTATGGTCTCTGCTAGATGGTATGATAATGGTAGGCAAGCAGGTACTCCAATGACGGGCAGTTTACCAAACATACATGTATGAATGTAGTGTCATTATGTCAATTCAGAGCACATAAACATTTACCCACATTGACCATGGAAGAGTGAACTGAAAGTTGGCGTATTTTTGACAATATCATCCATGGAATTAACTTGTTTCCTCATTGCCAAAATAAAATGTTCTCTACAGGAACAAAAATAACAACAACAAAAAAAGAAGAAAGAAGAAAAACAAGCCCCCCCCCAAAAAAAAACAAAACAAAACAAAAACAAACTTGTCCAAGGATGTTGACATGTATGCTAACATGTCTAGGCCTTCATTGTGACAGGCATTTGTCATGACTGTGACAAGAAAAGAGCTCATTTGTATGTTTGGTTTTGACTAACTCCCCCCCCCCCCCCCCCCCCCTTACATAAAGAAGAGATAAGGTATTTAGTCTTTCATGGTTGGTGGTCGGAAGACCAAATGCTGTCCAATCAACAACTCGAGTATAGTTCTGTCTGTGGATGTCAAACTTGGTACAGTCATTGATTATAGTCAGTAGATTACTCCTGCTGCCAAACCTAGAGACCAAGTTTCTTCAAAATTATATATATTAAGACTGACATTTTCTCCATATAAAGCTGCTGTGTAATTATTGATTTATATAATTATAACAATTTTCAATATGAGGGTCCACACAACCTTCACCTTTGACCTGCTGACCACAATATCAATAGGGATCATCTGCTAGCTGTCACAAAGTGATGTCTTTCCTCATCTTAAAAATCAACTGAAAAAAGAATTTATCCACTATGTATCTATGTGGGAATGTAGGTGCAGGGGCCATTGTCAAGCTATTGATTGAATACCATTTTTTTGTCAAGGTCCTTGTCATTTTCTCCTTTAATCTACTTGCCTCATTGTTGTTACCAAGAACATCACCAAATTTGAGTACACTTAGTCAGAGTCACTGTTCTGTTATTAAGTGAACACCATTTTTATTGTTGACTTCACCCTAACCATAAACTAGTGATTCCAAACAGTGGCTGATTAATAACTCAGCAGTGGCTCTACTTACAGTTCTCTCAACTTTGGAGCATGCTTTAGCATGGCCAGCACACAGTAGTTACTGAATTTTGGATCTTCCCTGACCAGCAAAACACAAAAAGGGGGTGGGAAGAACGAATATATGTTTTGCATACACATGTCTTGTTTACTTGTGTACTGTGTTACTTCTTGGCATCAAGTTGTGCAGAATATTTAACTGAAATTGGTCTTATAAATAAACATAACTGAAGTCAGTTTAATTATGGTACAGAGATTTGCATTTGCTATGTTAGGTGCATGCAGAGAACATTTTAAAGTGTTCACATGCAGCTGGTTGTGCCAAATGAAATTAGTTGAGCAGGTTTTCAGACAGTGCTGCCATCTATCTCACTGAAGCACAGACCAGGTGTCCAGTTCCACAAACACTCCATTTATTTACTGAGGCTGCACGGTAACAAACAAAATGCAGGCTGAAAATAATAATATTAATAAAAAGCTGTAGGATTAACAGTGCCTGTATTTCTAACATGGTGAGGCAAGAACCTTTTGAATGATAATTTGAGCATTATGAAGACACACCAGTTTGCATATTTTTGAGATGTTGTGGATTGTTGGTAGTCTCTGTGTAACACTCGTAAATGGGACCGTATTTTAACAATGTGTATAACCCACACAACTTAATATTATACGCTGAAATTCAGTGATTATTTGATCATAATTTTTTGTGTGAAATTTCATGATTTTTCTCTTGGTACACCAGGTAAAGAAAAAAGATTATTAGAACACATAAAGGGTCAATAACACAGACAGTCTACACAGTCCCACTCTTATAAGCCCCCCACCCACCCTCACCCCCCACCAAGGCAATCTCCTCTACAGCCACTTCTCTGTGCAGCAAGTGTGCTGTATGTATTTTCATTTCATCCTCTCCCCCCCCCCCCCCCATCAAGACCACCACTCTTACATTTGTGGCTTGCCTTATAAGAGGCAGTCACTGTGTATCAGTGTAATGAGGTGTGTGGATCATGGTGGCTGCTTACAGGAGGTACTGCTATGTATACATGGTGATGCTTACAGGAGGTACTGCTATGTATACATGGTGGCTGCTTAGCGGAGGTACTGCTATGTATACGTGGTGGCTGCTTACAGGAGGTACTGCTATGTATACATGGTGGCTACTTACAGGAGGTACTGCTATGTATACATGGTGTATCCATGGCTCACCAATTCTTTTTCTGTCCACTTGCCCTCAGGGCAAGTGCCCCTGACATTTCACTTGCCCCCTACTCGAAATTGCTCATCCATCCATTGAAATCCTAGTTGTGAAATCAGAAAGTTTTGGTTGCCCCCAGGACAAGTGCTTTGAAATTTTTACTTGCGGCTGGGATTTTACTTGTCCTAGACAGTAGGACATGCAAATTGATGAGCCCTGGTACTATCTCAAAATACTCTTGTACACTGTATCATGAACACTGTGCACAGTTACCACAGGGGAAGTTTGTTGTAACATGTAAAGTGTGTACATGGAAAACAGTTGATCATATTACATTTCCTTACATAAAATCTACCAGTAATTGGATTTGTAGGAGATGCTGGTGATAAATTTTTAACTGGGTTGTTAACTTACCTATAACTGTATTGATGGTACATGTACATGCAACAGAATCCACTGGAGTTTAGCAACTTGTGTGTTACATCTTAACCCTTAAAGCATGTGTATAAGACACTCAACAGCTTTCCTCAGGGCACTTTGTGCACAATGCACGCAAAGTGCTTCGTGGAAAGCTGTTGACTAAGACTACTTTTTGCTTTAGACTAGGCGTGCTGGTATTTGAATGAAAGGTTTCTTCATGAGGAATTTGAATTTTTTAACTATTATATGTTAAACGGTAATGAGAAAACGACTATAGCCATGATTAGCACTTTAAGGATTAACCTGTTGTTCAGTGGGGGAATCACAATTTCACAATAAACAAATAGCCTAACAAATGCCAGACACCTGAGTTTGATGTCGCTGAGCTTTCATCATGTTCATGGCTACAGAATCAAGACTGCTCAGTAACAAGTGTCATCCTGGTCATAAGCTCCCAACACTCTCACTCTGTCATAATGAATGCCATAAATGTACTACAGTCATTTTAAGTGAAGCATCAAACTCTTAATTTTTTATGGCAGCAAAAAACAGTTGGAACATAGTTGACGTGAAGCCTGAACTTTGCAGTTCAGTATTTACTGACAAAAATGAACACACATTGCTTTCGTTTTTGCTTAAATTAAACATAGAGATATGGTAGCCAGGCTTGAATACCTGCTCAGTTGTTGACGCTTATAGATTTAATTGTAATTGAAGATGCATAAAGTACCTGAGATCAAACCTTATTTGGACAGGAATGGGAGATATGAGAAAGCTCAGTGTGTTGTCACTAAGGGTCTCCCAACTGGCTCTGAGTGATGATGTCATCATACTATATTTACATTCAATCTAACTTTTAACATTGCAAGTATAGGAGAGAGCCTGGTGTGTTATGAGACCATAACACAGTAGCGATGTGTGTTACGGGACCATAACACAAGTGTCCCGCCCACATTCCAATAAGCCACGCCCACTTGGGTTTCCGGAACTTTACTCTTGAACATGCTGGGTAAATCAGTTTCTGGACGTTTCTTTTAATTTTATGTATTACATTTCTAAATTTCGTGTAATTGAGCAGAAAAATTAAGAGGGAAATGTAAATATAAGCAATGAGGGTCGCTTTTGTGTGTGTTATGGCATAATGACGCGGTTGATTGAAGCTGGCATCGGGCGAGGCGCACTTGCATGCACCACGCCCACGATGTCAGCTTCAATCACACGCATCATTATGCCATAACACACACAAAATCGACCCTCATTTCTTAAATGATGTACATAGTCATGGCACAGTGGGTAGAGGTAGAACTGTAATATTAACTGTTGTCCATATAATTGCAATAAACTGCACTAACACACCATGACTGATAAATTGCTAAATACAGAAGTAAAAGTTGAACTGCGTACCAAAAATGTCAAATATAAGCTAAAATGCAAGAATGGATACCATCTGAGACTAAGACTCCTGTCTTAGTCTCAGATACCATGTTTCTTGCCATAAGCAACAGTTTACCTCTTTGAAAGACTATTGTATCACATTTTTGGATATATATTCTAGAAGTTCACTTTGTACTGATCATACATGTATCTGACACTACTCTATGGGTTTAATTTTACTGACTTGCTGCTTGTGCTTGCAGCCCAAAGGCAAAGTAGACAGTCCCGAGGAGTTCATCCATGCACTGAATGCCGTGGACCTGAAGGGCGATAAGCGCTTCAATCTCATCGCTTCCCTGAGGGTAGCACTCACAAATAACCCCGTCAGGTAAGGCACCCTCTTCAACACGTCTTTTTCATGGCCTCAATTGTAAAACAACTGAAAACATTTTATAACAGTTCATGCACATGTATGACAAGACTGTCTCATCCTGTAGACTTGCTGTGTTCCAGTTCACCATTTAATGATCATATATTGTGTTGCACGTAATATTTTTTTTTTTTTTTTTAATCAAATGAAGAAATATTTTCTACATTCAGGGACAGATCTGGACTTTGAAAAGTTTGCCAGAATTGGATATCAAAGCAAAATTCATGGAAAGTTCTACCCTGGTCCTTTAATAATTCATTGTAAAACAATTCAGCTTTTTGCAAATTTCTTAAGCCAAATTGAAAAAACAACAACAAAAAACGCTAGCATTTGGCTAATGCTACCAGCAGTCCCTGACATATAGTGGGTTCATGTAGACGTATTAATTTTTATACATATGATTGTAATCATGATTTGTCTGCAAGGTGTAGGGAGTTGTGGCTGTTGCTGGTGTGTTATACCCAAGAGTTCTAGTGTGCATTGGCCCTACATGTATATGTGATGGAAATAAGGACACATCAGCTAGTATAGTGTGTTTCTCAGACCTTATCCCTTTTTTTTTTTTTTGAATTTATTACTGTGTGTAATCCACATGTTGTTCTTGCAGCTGGGTGATAGAGTTTGGTGTGGGAGGACTCAATGCAATACTCAAGAACCTTACCTACTGTTATGACAAGTAAGTTGTTGAAACTGATAGCCTTGGCATATAACAGTCTATGGAGGGCAGGTAAAATGTGGCAACTTTGTATCATAAGTTGCACAATGTTGAACATTACAACAGAGCAATTAATGACAAAGTTGCAACACTAAAAAAGTAGCTTTTTATTACAATAGTGGCTACTTCCAGGTCTTAAATCTAGACTGTAGCTATACACATCTCTGATGTATGTCTTGTATATCTGTGGAACATAACAATTGACTTTGGTAGTGTGTTTCATGGGGAAGGAGGGGGGTGGGGTAACTCCTTGTCCTCTCAGAAATAGTTTTTTAAATAAAAGGACTTCATGTCTATCATGCCATAAAACAATGCAGTCTGGTTGGCTCTGTCTTGAAACACGGCAATAGCCAAACGATATGCTTGACGTATCATTTTCATTCCAATAGCAGCATGTACTCTAGTAGAAGTACAACCCCCACTTTCCCTTTTGTGGAATTCACATACAATATTAATATATAAATGAGAAGAATCTTAGTTGTAGTGTCACAATTGCTGATTTTGATCAAGGAAGTTTTTTTGTATTGGCATGGCATGCTTCTATTGGAATGAATAGGCTACTTTAAGTTATTGATTGATATCTGACAGTAAACTTCTTGTTCCTCATATCTTTTGTTAAATGAATAAGGGGTTGTCCACGAATGTAGACATTTTGAGAAGTGTACAAACAATGTTATTTCTGAGGGACCTTCTCCCAAAAATGTACAAATTCATTTTTGGATTTGATTACATCTGAGTATCAACTATTATTTCCAGATTAGTGCACAACATTACAAATGATTCAACGAAGCACACACACATAGTATTAAATAGAGACTTTAAAATACAGAGCTGTTATACATAAAAGTCACAGAACAAATGTTTTACATGACAACTTTGTGCATTCAAAAAGCACACTGTCGGCATCACGGTAGGTTGAGGTAGCATGCATTTTAATGTGTACACATATGTAGATGTTGATATTACATTGGCCCAATGTACTGTGTACTGCTTCAAGTTCATATCATGAGACAAAGTCATGTGAACAATAAAAAAATTGTGTTTAAATATTCACATGCATGATTTCACTATTTGATTAATGTATCTGCACAGTCGATAGACCTGCTGACTTGTAAGATTTAGTCTTAGAATGTACACATTTCAGGTCCATTGTACACCTGTAAGTTTTAATGGAGAATTTGTGAGTTTTTTCTTCTGAGCAATATATGCTTTCAAATACTGGATATAGGTATAGTACATAAAATTAACAAATTATAGTGAAATGCTCACCAATAATACAGTGTTGTGACATCTATAGAAATTCACAATTGAGTTTCTTGTAATAGTTTCCATTTTGATTTTTATGCATAAAGGAAAAATTCTGTGGATACATTCTAAGACATTTTTCAACAAATGTAATTTAGGATACATGAAAAATGTCCAGGAAAATTCATCTTTAGTTGGAAATAACTGTCATAAAGAATAAAATGAATATTGTACACTTTGTCAGACAATGGTAGACTTTTTGGTGTCATATTTTACACTTTTTTGTTTTTTTTCAAGCCTGGCAGGCCTGTATTGGGCCTCATACTGCAAAGGTATTCATTTTAGCTGGTATCTTGCGAACTTATCATTACACATTCTTGGTGGACATTTAAAATTATAAAATTTTGTGCATTTTGCATCACACATAAAGAGATGCCACTTTTCAGGATTTTACCTGAATTCAGGTAATTTGCTACTTCTTGAACTAAAAAACTCACCTCAATTTTATCAGAACAGCTCAAATTTAATGAAGAGAGAGGGGAACATAGGTTTCAGGTAATGTTGATCACATTTCAGTTAAAATCTGTGTTAGTGAGTGACATCTCTGCACATATGAAATATGTTTAAATACTTTTTTGATTTAGCTTCGTATTTAATTTTGCATTTCTTACATATTTGCAACATTAGATACCTCATAAGGTCAACCCTGAACCCCACAGATCAGCCAAAAGTGCTCCGATGTAAATTATCATCTGTTTTAATGTATAAGGTTAATAGCTTTACTGGGCGTGAGTGGGTACATTGTGCCCAACCCAGACCAAGGACACCTATTGAGTCAGCTTTATTCTAAGCAGGAAATGGATAAGCAGCTCAACAGAAATACCCAGAATGCACCTTGATGTGTAGCTACAGACTCGGTGTTTTGTCATATTGTTAGATCTGTTTGTTTGGTCTTCTGTGTGAAGTTTTGTGGCCCACTAAAATTTTTGTTCTTTTCTGTTGCCTGCTAACCTGACCAAAGTCCATAAAATTTCCACTTTACTGTTTGTGTTGGGGCATTTATGAAATAATTAGTTCAGCAGGCAAACTTCTCTGTATCACTTGTCAACAGAACCATTGTCAGTTCAGCAGGCAAACTTCACTGTATCAATTGTTGACAGAACCTTTGTCAGTTCAGCAGGCAAACTTCACTGTATCACCTCTCAACAGAACCTTTGTCCGTTCAGCAGTCAAACTTTACTGTATCACTTGTCAACAGAACCTTTGTGTCAGTTAAGCAAACTTCACTGTATCACTTGTCAACAGAACCTTTGTGTCAGTTAAGCAAACTTCACTGTATCACTTGTCAACAGAACCTTTGTGTCAGTTAAGCAAACTTCACTGTATCACTTGTCAACAGAACCTTTGTGTCAGTTCAGCAGGTAAACTTCACTGTATCACTTGTCAACAGAACCTTTGTGTCAGTTCAGCAGGTAAACTTCACTGTATCACTTGTCAACAGAACCTTTGTGTCAGTTCAGCAGGTAAACT